>CAKNXH010057193.1:0-24075 GCA_932178445.1 Andricus quercusramuli
AAGGGTATGTTTTGTCAATTGAGTTCATTATCATTTTTCTTAGGAATGATAATAAAAGCTTTTCAGTACTATGAAATATTTCGTACTTTTGAAAAGTTAATTTTTAAAAACTTCTCAATATATCTTAAAGTTATTTACAAATGAAATTGTTTTTAAATAAAAGAATTGAAATTATAACGTTCAAGTTGTAGACATTTTGATTTTGTAATTATTTTAAGATCATGTGAAATTCATAAAAACGTTTCAAATTAAATTTCAAAATGTTCAAAAATCTACATTTTGTTTTAGACTTTCTGAAATATTTATAAATTTTTTATTTTTTAGAAATTTTTTCATAACTTTTACAAATTCAATAAAATCAATCAAATTTTTCACAACATTTTGTTACAATACTTTGAAATAGAAAAAAATTGCTTATAAAGTTATCAAGATTATGTTTTTACAATTGAGTTCATTATCATTTTTTTTAGGAATCATAGTAAACACTTTTCAGTATTATGAAATATTTCGTACTTCTCAGAAGGGTTATTTTTTAAAAACTTCTCAATATATCTTCAAGTTATCTACAAATGAAATCGTTTTTAAATGAAAGGATTGAAATATTAACGTTCAAATTGTACATATTTTGATTTGGTGATTGCTCATTTTATATGAAGATACTATTATTACTACTAATTAAATAATAATTGTTTTTGAGTTTGACACGTAATGGATAAAAATGGAAACATTGTAGACTGAAACAATATTTTACAAAAACATAAAATTTAATTTTTGAACATTTTTGAAAACTTCAATGTTTGATTTTAAAACATGTAAATTGTTTAATTTTAAATGGATTAAGAGTCAGTCAAAATTGTACAATTCAAACCCCGGACTCGACTTGTATCCCTAGCATTCACCACCACCAAACGAATCACTCGGGAATCAACCATAAGGCGTAAGAAGTAAGAACTCAAGGACTCAGCGTGAGTGACTCAGGGTGTCACGTGGTGTCTCCCTCAACTGATAAGGGGGAACCGGGGAACGTACATTGCCGGCACAACGCCGCAAATTCTTAGCCACCATCATCTAGCTGGTTTTCCCCTTTTAAACTGGAGCCACCTCCCCCCATGCGATGAGTTCTTACGACCATATCGTCAGCTATAATCAATCATCAATGTGCACATGAATAGTGCTCATGCCTTGGCTCATGATACGCAGCTCTGTTCTTAACCTAAAAATGATTCTAGATCGCACTTCTCGATTCTAATATCGATTATAAAGTATAGGCGGCGAATTTAAGTCCAGCTAATAGGTGAAGAGAGAATCGTCTTCAGTTTTCGAGATATAATCGCAACCTCTCTTTTATGATAGGATACTCTCGATAATTTTATAAGCAATTTTTTTCTACTTCAAAATATTGTAAACAAATTTCATGAAAAATTTGATTGATTTTATGAAATATGTACAAGTTATGGAAAAATTTCTAAAATAATAAAAAATGTATATATATTTCAAATAGTCTAAAACAAAATGTAGATTTCTGAATATTTTGAAATTCAATTTAAAAGATTTTCATGATTTTTAAATGGTATTAAAATAATTACAAAATTAAAATAGCTACAATTTGAACGTTACAATTTTAATTCTTTCATTTAAAAACAATTTCATTTGTAAATAACTTGTAAGATATTTTAAGAAGTTTTAACGAAAGTACGAAATATTTCATAATACTGAAAAGTGTTTAATGTGATTCATAAGAAAATTGATAAATAACACAACTATCAAAACATACTCTCGAGGATTCTATAAGGAATTTTTTTCTTTTTAAAAATATTTTAAAAAAATTTTATGAAAAATTTGATTGATTTCATTATATATATGCAAGTTGTGAAAAAGTTTCTGAAATTATAAAAAATTTAGAAATATTTCAAGAAGTCTAAAACAAAGTGTAGATTCTTGAACATTCCGAAATTTAATTAAAAACATTTTTATGAATTTTACACGATCATAAAATAATTTCAAAATCAAAATATCTTCAATTTCAACGTGACAATTTCAGTTCTTATATTTAAAAACAATTTTATTTGTAAATAACTGTAAGATATATATATATGTATGTATGTATGTATGTATATTTAATCTCTCCCTTTTACGGGTTTGAGGGCCTCCGCTCCCTGTACATATCTTTACATTTCATCCTTAGTCTAACTTATTCGCTGCTTATATTCTAAATCTTCGCCTTACATGATAACAGTCATATTAATACTATTATTCTTAACTTTCTACAAATCTAAGTATGAGCGACCTTCCAGGGCTTCCGTTTTCTCTTACCATCAATTGCATTTTCAACGATTTAAAATTTACCATTTTTCTAGTGACTTTCCTTCACAGAGGATTACCCGTTTGGCTCTGCCCTGTTCCCTTACTTTCTCTTATTTCTTCCAGCTTTTTCATCCACATCACTCCCTGTCCATTACCATCCAAGATCCATCTCACACACTCATCCACACTCAACTGTCCATCTTCCTCTCCTGTACACCTCTCTAACACATGTGCCCATGACTCCACCTCGTATCCACATACTCTGCACAAATTATCCTCTTCATCCATCCAATATCTACAAGATCTCACTCCTTCCCCCATTCTAAACCGTACCACCCTATTCCATTTGTCTTCCTTTTTCATCTTTTGCAAATATTCTGGTTCCGTCAACCCTTTGACCATCATATACCATCTATTGTACTTCGAATCCATAATCTTTCTCCATCTCTCTTCTCCTTGTCTTACTAATAGCTCTAATTCTATGTTCTGCCAATCCAGAACCCCTTCCTGCATATCACAAACATTCCTCATTTTTGTCCTTTCTTCCTCCCATTTCGAGTTTCCCAAATTTCCTCTCGTCTCCTTGTTCCGAACTTCGTCCAAGCATACTTGTGCTATCCTGCTCCCCTCCCCCCTTTTCAGTTTCTCTTCAAACCTCCAGGCTCTCTTAATTTGTCTAGTTACCATTTTTTCCCTTCCTAGTTCTTCCCTTATCATGTATCCTGGACAACTCCAACTGACCCCCATTACCCATCTCAGAAATCTCTCATGTATGCTTTCCACTTTCCTATGTTCCTTCCATCCCCAAACCTCCACTCCATAACACAACACCGCCCAAACCAACGCATCAAACAACCAAACCCTCATTCTCCAATCGTCCTTGAACCTTCTCTTTCCTATACCCCATACTTGGCCCATTACTTTACTCGCACTTTCGATTCTTTTCCTCACCTGCAAATCGTTTCCCCCTCCTGACTCAAACCAAAAACCTAGGTAACAGAACTCCTCCACAATTTCCACTGTTTGTCCGTTCATCTTCCAAACGTAACCTATTTTGGTCTTTTTATTTCTGAAGCACATCACCTTGGTCTTCCCTACGTTCACCGTCAGTTCTTTTGTTCCCACGTATTCTTCGAAAATTCTTATCATTAGGTTCATCCCCTTCTCATCGTCTGCTATTAGAACTACGTCGTCCGCGTATGCTAGGGAGTATAGTTTGCTATTACCCAGGATCGTCCCCCCTTTCCCTTTCTCCTTTAGCTTCTCCTCTAGGTCTGCCAGCAGCAAATTAAAAAGTAGTGGACTCAACGGGCACCCTTGCCTTAGACCTCTTCCTGTCCAGAAAACCTCCCCTTTTTCCCCGCGTATCTTCACCCTAATCCTGGTTTCAGTAAAAATTTCCTTTATCCTCTCCACCAGCCCTTCTTCTATTCCCCTCTCTTTCATTGCCTGCCATAGCACTTTTCTATTCACTGAGTCAAAAGCTGCTTTGAAATCTACAAACAAAGCGACTAATTTCCCTCTTTTTCTCCCTAAGTTTCTGTTAACCAAGTAGTTGAGTACGTAAATGTTGTCTATTGTCCCCATCCCTTTTCTAAATCCCGTCTGGTTGTGTGGGATACTTTGCTTCTCTTCTATCTGATTCTCTAACCTTTTTCTTAGAATTTCTGTGTATATTTTATAGCCCTCTTGCATGAGAGTGATCCCTCTGTACTCTTCTACCTTCTTACCCTCCCCTTTCTTAACAAGCGGTACTACCAGCCCTGTCATCCACTCCTCCGGCCACCCTTCTCCTTTCCAGACCTTGTTGCATATCCTCCACATCACTTCCCTAATCCCTTCTCCTCCATACTTTATCGCTTCGTTCTCCATACCATCCTCTCCTGTGGCCTTGTTTCTTTTCAGTCTATCTATCGCCTCATTTACTTCTTCTCTTGTTATTTCGTTCGCTTCCTCCGTTTCTCCCTGGACTGTCTTTCTATTTTCCCCTTTGATCTTATTTTGTTCTCCCCCTAACAGACCCTTAAAATAATCCGTCCATTCCTCCATTTCTATTTCTTCATTCACGCCCTTCCTTCCTCCTCTTTCCCTGTTTATCACATCCCAGACCCTACCTTCTTTGATTGCTTTTTCTACTTCTTCCTTGTATTTCTCCTTTCCCCTTTGCTTTTTCCCTTCCAGCATCTTCTCATGTTCTCTTTTTCTCCTGTTGTACTCCGCCTTCTCTATTTCTCCTTTCCTCCACTTTTTTACAGACTCTTTCATTCTCTCCTTACTCTCCCTGCATTCCTCGTCCCACCATCCTCTCTTTCCCTCTTCTCTTCCTTCTTTTGTACCTATCTCATTCTTCACCTTCTCAATCGACCCTTTCAACCTTTTAATTAACGAGTCTACCCCCTCCTCCTTTTCATATCTAATATTCTCCTTTTCCATCTTCTGTTCAAACACTTTTAATTTATCTACCCCCCAGACTCCCATTTTCGTGTCCCTTTCCCCCCCTCTTTCCTTTCTCCCTCTGCCACGCTTATGGACGCCACCTTTCAGTGTAGCTATTACTGGGAAGTGTTCTGACCCTATCTCATTCCCTACATTCATACTGCATATCATATTACTCATTCTTTCTTCTGCCAAGATGTAGTCTATGATTGTTTCTCCCTTACCTATAAATGTAATCTCTCCTTTCTCATCTCCTTTCATGTTGCCATTACATATAAACCATCCGGTTTCTCCTATTATGTCTAGTAACTTCCTCCCCTCCCGGTCTATCTCCCTATGTTTGGAGCTCCTCATATATGCCTCCTTTTCTTCATCCCAAATCCCTCCCCCTTGCTCGCCAGTCCAGGCATTTAAGTCACCTCCTATCAAAACCAATTCTTCCTTCTTTTCCTCCATCCACCTCCTTATTACTCTCCAACCTTCCTCTTCCCCTCTTCTTCTATATACACAAACCACCGCTATTTTGACTTTCCCTATTATAATCCTTCTTACCATTGTTCCCTCCTTTTCTTCTCTGTCCTGCTCTATTTTACCTTTTACTGCCCATTCTTTTCTCACCCCTGATAGCATGCCGCCCATTCCTCTACCTTTAACGTGTTCCTTCCTTGCCTCTTGCATTGTCCACACATACCCTTTAGGTAACAACCTTTTCATCCCCTTCCAATCCTTCTCATCCGCCCAGGTTTCACT
Organism: Andricus quercusramuli; assembly: GCA_932178445.1. Classification (NCBI taxonomy): domain Eukaryota; kingdom Metazoa; phylum Arthropoda; class Insecta; order Hymenoptera; family Cynipidae; genus Andricus; species Andricus quercusramuli. The sequence continues at coordinate 5,491 of CAKNXH010057193.1, forward strand.
CATCATAATCACGTCCCACTTTTCTAACTCCCGCCAGAAACCTTCATTCTTGTTCTTCAAGCCTGACACATTCCAGAAAGCTATTTTCACTTTTTTCTCCTCCCTTCCCTCCTCTATCCTCCTTACTTTTCTTCCGCCTTGCTTTTTGGAAACCCCCCTGTTTGCTCTCTAGCCTCTTTTGAATCTTCCTTTCTTCTATCTTTCTCAATCCTTTTTCCCTTTTTCCTTATTTCTTCTACTTCCTCGTCCCAGACCCACTCCTCCCCATTTATCCATAGTCTGTCTCGCCCTATCCATACCATGCATCCCTTTTTCCTCTCTATCCATGCTCTCTGTTCTATTTGCCATCTCCTTTTCCTCTCCCTCCAAGTCAAATCCTCTTCAATTCTCTCCCTTCTTCCTTTCAATAATTTTTTGTTCTCCATAATTTTCTTTTTCTCCTCCTCACTCCCTACTTTTACTACAAACATTCCTTCTTTTCCTTCCTTCGTCATTCCTAATCTCTTAACTCCTTCTACCCTTACCCGAATTCCAATATCTCTCAGCAGATTTTTGATTTCAATTTCCCCTGTTTCACTCTCTATTTTCAATCCCTTGACTACTATGTTATTTTTTCTCTTCGCCCTTTCTTCCCCTTCCAATCTTCTTTCGATCTCACTCAGTCTCTTCTTCATTCTTTCATTGTCATTTTGCACGTTATCACTCCCTTCTACTTTTTCCGCACTTTCTGTTCCCTTCCCCATATGCTCATTCCTAACTTCTAATTTGCTTACCCGTTCTTCCAGTTGTTTTATCTCCCTATTTGTCTGTTCGTCAATCTCTCTCTGTCTATTCTCTATGGCCTCTAGTTTACCCCATACCTTGTCTTTCTCCTCTTTCCAGAGTTTATCCCACTCTTCCCACTTTTCTCTTACTTTTCTCACTTCCCCCCCTAACTTCTTTCCCCTGCCTATTCATATCTTCCAGACTCTTCCTTGTTTCCTCTCTAAACCCTTTTATGAGGGCCGCTAGCTTCTCAAACATCCCCCCATCCCCCCAATCTCTGTCTGGTGTTTTTCGTTTACTTTTCATTTTCTTGTTATCCTTGTCCCTTTCCGGATCATCTTCCCCTTCCTCTCTCTTCCTTTTATCTTCCCCTTCACTGCTAGTCACGTTCCCCTTTTTGTGCCATTCATCCAGACTCCTATTCGAGCCCGCTCTACCTAGCCTGTTGAGGCGCTGTAGGTTTGATGGTCTCCCGCGTTTCTGGCTCGTGCCTGAACCCCTTCTCTCCCTGGTCGGTGTCTCGAACGTCTCGTCATCGCTACTGTCAAATTCTCCCTTCTCCCCACTAACCACGCTCAAAACCTCGTCCGCTCTTGCTTCTTCCTCTCCCTGCCCTCTGGCGCCCGTTTGCGGGCTTCTTACCGTCGGCATCCCAGTATCCAACCTTACCCACTGTTCCACGACGCTACCCTCTCTTCACCTGCCTACCTCTTGCCCCCCTACCCGACAACCACCTTCTATACCTAACCTCAAAACAAAATTTGCACGTTTCAACTTTCCTTTCTCACAACTTATTTCCACCCTTTGCACACTTGCCTTCACTCACCCTTCTTCCTTTACCCCTGCTCTCCGCACTCACTGCCCTTTCTGCACCCACACACGCTGATTCCCTTCACCAAAGCCAAAAAACGCAACACTTGACACAAAAGAGTTCTCTCACGATCGGTACCGAAAACGGAAGCCTGTAAGATATATATATATATACATATATATTGAGAAGTTTTTAGAAAATTACCTTTTTAAGAAGTACGAAATAATTTATAATACTGAGAAGTGTTTATTATGATTCCTAAGAAAATTGATAATTAACAGAATTATCAAAACATACTCTCAATGATTTTATAAGGAATTGTTTTCTATTTCAAAATATTGTGAAAAAAACTTTATGAAACATTTGATTGATTTTATTAAATATATACAATTTATGAAAAAGTTTCTGAAATAATAAAAAATTTATAAATATTTCAAATAGTCTAAAACAAAATGTAGATTTTTTAATATTTTGAAATTTAACTTAAAAGATTTTTATGAATTTTAAATGGTATTAAAATAATCACAAAATAAAAATATCTACAATTTGAACGTTACAATTTTATTTCTTTAATTTAAAAACAATTTCATTTTTAATAACTTTAAGATATATTAAGAAGTTTTAACAAAAGTACGAAATATTTCATAATACTGAAAAGTGTGTATTGTGTTTCCTAAGAAAATTGATAATTAACACAATTATCAAAACATACTCTCGATAATTTTATAAGCAATTTCTTTCTATTTCAAAGTATTGTAAAAAAATTTTATGAAAAATTTGATTGATTTTATTAAATATATACAAGTTATGGAAAAATTTCTAAAATAATAAAAAATGTATAAAAATTTTAAATAGTCTAAAACGTTTTGGATGAAAATTCAATTGTTAGAACAAATTTTTGAATTTTCGTGGAAAATGAAAAATTCAAACTTTGATCGCACAACAAAAATAATGAAAAATGAAAAATTCCATTTTCCGGTCAAACTATATAAGATACGAAAAAGACGAGAAAACGAAAATTGTGCTTTTAAGAAAAGATCTACACATTTTTTGATAGTCACTTTTTAATCGGAGTCGTCCGTTTTGTTTAACTTCGGAAAAAACAGAATTGAAAAAAAATTAAATTTTTGGACAAACGACACAAGCTACGAAAAAAATAATCAGACAAAAGTTATTCACTCAAAAAAGAGCTACAAGCTTGCTATCAATTATTTTTTAAAGGATGCGTTCTAATAAAAATAATGTATTTTGTAATGACATTCCCCTTTAGAAGATTCTTCGTTATTAAGTTTCAACATTCATACAAGAAAAATTCACATAGGCGCGCGCTTCGAGCGCGCGCATAACGATCTAGTATGTGAAAAAGTGTGGATTACACAAAGAGAGCATATTTTTTCAAAACCAGAAGATAACTCTAGTTTTAAGCCCGAGAATCGAGAAATGCCATGAGACAGAAACTATAAAAATGGAGGCCAGCCTGAAAACTTTGCCAATTTTCAAATTCTTTAAACTGAGAATGTACGCTCACAAATAAAGACCTGCAATGAAAATTTTTTCAAAGTATAAGCTTTCAAAATTACTTCACCAAATTACATTTCACAAATTCATACCTTCGAATATGACAACTTTTTTGCACCGCAGAGGTTTTTTTTGGGGCTATGTTTTTTAAAATATGTTTTTCCATAATCAATTTAAGAATGTATTCAAAATAGAAGAAATTATAAATCGAGGCCTTTAAAATCAGAATAACTGAACAATCGTCCAATATATGGAATAACAATGAAGTTGAAAAAGCAAATAAAAAATACGTTCTATACGTGTCTATATTTTGTTATAATAATTTTTTTATTTGAATTGATTTTATGCGTCTTCAAAGTTGAATAGCTTTGAATTTTAGAGTAATAAATTAAATCGAAAATTTCTAAACTGGAACCCAAACTGACAAGAGATTAATGTTATTGTCGGGAAACTGGGCATTTATATTAGTGTAGTAGCAGCATTTATAATGTGCAGTTTCAATAGCTCAGGTACACCCACCTCATCACCTATTCTAGTCTACACCTATTTCTCGGCTGCATATGAATTGAGTCCAGGCTACTCAGGTATGATTTTCGTAGTGTACGATTTGAGTCCCGGGAGGGATGAAGACGATTGCCCTCTCCACTGCTTGATTCCCCTAAACGCGTTCTGTGAGACCCATCCCACCTGTAAACAGTTTCACTTTATAGATTGGGAAAATTTACCGCTCGTCATGTCCTCTTTAAATACTGTAACTCACATAAATTCTATATGTACGTTTATGTTAAGTGAAAAAGGGAAATCTCTCTTCGCCATACACGGATATAAGTTCAGATTAATAAATTATTGAGTGATGATATTCGACTATGGTGTTGCACAAAGAATAATTGTAAAGGATTTCTGAAACTGAATGAGCACGGACACGTAACTCAAAACGATTTATGTCATAACCACGACCCTGAAAGCGAGAATGTACGACAACGAAAAACTTTGAGTAACGAACTAGAAAGAAAAGCAATCGGAGAACCTACCGATTCACCCCAAAAATTGATTCATAAAAAGTCAATAACCGAAGATTATAATGCACTGATAACCTATGACTTGGAACTAGTGCGACACAACGTTTATATTTTCTGAAATTAATGCAAACATTGCTAACATGCTGTCTAAAAGTAAATATTTTCGAGTCCAGCTTCAGTGATCGTGTTTACTATTCTATTTAAAAATTGCTATTGGCTTCATGAACCTAATTCAAAGAGAAATAAAGAATGACCAAAATTAGCTATTCCTTCCTATAATGAAATACGGGGCGAGGTCTTTGGTTTCATGCCAAAGAAGTGGGCAGTGGTGGGGGTTCCAGACGCGGACTCAATTCGTACATCAAGCGTGAAGTCCCGGGACTCAACTCGTACACAACATGGGGATTATGGACTCAATTCACCTGCACCGCTCACCTCAAGCGGTGTTGCCACGTCTGGGTGGTAGGAAATTTTACCTGGCGTCCATGTCTATCAGGTATCTATGAGATCTGACAATTAAGTCTTAATCAGAGAATGAAGCTTATTCGAAATATCATTGGTTTAGAAGAAATTATTTCGAAAAATGTTATTTATTATAATATTGTAACAGGAATGTCAAAGGATCTTCTATCCTCCCCACTCTTCGAGTCCCAGAAGCAAGGGCCCGGTGCCACTGCTTCCCTTGTGCGGGGCAGTTAGTCCGTTTGGTACCCCTGACCAACAAAGATCTCTTACAATAAAGAAGTCCTGCGATATAGTTCAGGCACAATAAAAAGTATTTAAAGTGATTCTTCTGACCCGTTACAAAATTGGCGATCCTGCCAGGATAGGAGTACACGATCTTGTCTCTACGGAGCAATTTAGAGATCAAACGACCCTATCTTTGGAAGACAATCTGGAAAGCGGAAATCACTACGGTGGTTAAAATCGAGGAACTCCGGACTGTTACTACGGTGCAGCCCGACAACCAGGAAACAGAATTTGCAGTAGTGGCAACGAAATCTCTACGGAGGTTAATATCAAGGGATAAATCCAGGACTCCGGACTGTTACTACGGTGCAGCCCGACAACCAGGAAGCAGAGTTTCAACAAAGAAAAAGTAAGCGAGTTTTTAAAAAATAAGATAGAAAATTTTTGCTAAGGCGTCGGTATACTGTTGGCATAGCACGACCCCGTAAGCGCAGAATTTATTTCTGAAAAATAAATTATTTAGAAAATAAGCTAGAAAATTTGTGCTCAGACGTTGTTATACTTTTGTAATGAGATGTAATGAAATCACGCAAGTGCAGTGCTTAAAATCAAATAAAATATCATATTGTTACGCGTTCGCGACACTTACACCCGACACTCGCAATCAGGTTTAAAACTGGCTTTCCACGCCTATAGGGAAAATTTAAGTACACACTATCCCACACATACAGACACTTCCACAGATTCTGATAGCTCCATCTCTGAGCCCTGTACGACCGCTCCCACTATGACTTCAGAGAATTCGTCAAAACAAGATCAGGATGTTCTAACACTGATCCTCAACCAACTTCAAATAATCGTTGAGAAACAGGACAGGTTCGAAACTAGCCTCACGACTTTGAACGAAGAAAACCTGAAGCGAGCGGGCGAAATTAGAAGTCTCGCACAGTTTAGCAATGCCTTGGTCACGGAGGATGAATCGAACGACCATCCACAGCATTCCAAGTCGTCTGAAAAGGAAGCATTGTCGCCACAGCACTCCGAGTCATCCGAAAAGGAATCGTCGCCAGACGAGGAAACGCACGATCGCGACCAAACAGCAGGTGGTCCAGAGAGACTCATCTCGCCCGGCGTTCCCCCAAATTCCTTCGCACAGTGTAGTGATCAGTTTCAAAGTGTTCGGCCTATACACCCCGTCCCCCCGGAGAGACCCATCTCGCCCGGCGTTCCCCCAAATTCTTTCACACAGTGCAGTGACCAGTTTCAAAGTGTTCGGCCCATACATTCCGTCCCCCAGTGGTCTAACACTTACCCAGAGCCGCGTGTTCGACTTCAGCCCCCAAATCCCGTCATTCAGTGTACTAGCCAACAGCCGGCATCCCCACGTGAATCTGTGAGATCTAGCAGAATAGGTGAACAGCCCCAAAGTTTCTCCGCGCAGGTCATTGACCAGCAATGTGTTCAGGTCCCAAATTCCTTCTCGCAGTATACTAACCGGCTGCCAGCACCCGCTCATCGCACTTTTCCGAGAAGCAACCCATTGCTACCAGCGATGCACCGAATGGAGAACGTCGAACCGCTTTCCCAGGCCAAAGAAATCATCCGCACGGTCGAGGTTTTAAACGGCCAAGATGATGTTGGCGTACACGATTTCATCAAGACCGTGAAACGCGCGAGGTTAAGATGTTCCCAACCTAGTTTACTACTGGACTACATTTTAACGGAGAAAATAATTGGAAGTGCTAAGAGAGCAATCCGGCACTACCCTATAAGTAGCTACGATGATCTGTACAGCGCTTTAAAAACAAATTTAGCTACTACAACCACTCTGGAAACGTGTCGTAGTAAACTCGAAACTATCAGGCAAAATCATGATTCAGTTCAGTTTTTTAATCAAAGATTTAGAAGTGCGTATAATGAATTGATTTATACAATTCAATCGGAATATTCATCCGGAATAGAGCGGAAATTAGCTCTTCAAATGGAGGAAAAATCTGCCACGAAGAGGTACGTTATGAACTTACGCGATGACATTAGCCATCAAGTGCGACCCTTAAAACCCAAAAGTTTGAACCAAGCTTTACAGGAAGCTCTGGAAGCAGAAGTGTGGTGCAGAGAACGTACGCGTACGAAAGTTTCCATAACACCTCGACCAGTACAACCAAATGTTCTTAGACTACCTATGAGGAACGTAACGGTACCTGCGGCCCGAAATCAACAGCCACAAATGCGAAATCAACCCTCCGATAGTCCGAACCACGGACTACCTTTACAACAAAGGATGCAAATGACTTGTAACTTCTGTAAGAAACCGGGCCATTTGGAGAAACAAAGCTATGCGAAATCAAAGCAACAGGGTTTTCGCAATGGAACATCTCAGAGAAGACCGCCAGAGATCAGGAATATACAGGAGATGGAAGATCTACAAGACCCATTAGAATGTTACGAAGTAACATCACAGGAACAGGACGAAATCGAACGCTACGAAGAATCTGCAGAGTTTCTGCAATCAGCGGACGATTGCAATCCATACATGGAAAGCATTCTGATGGACGCACCTATAGACTACTAGTAGATTCAGGAGCCTCTATTAATCTCATTAAACATTCTGAAGTTCCCATAGAAAGAACACCATTTGAGATGAGGAAACGTTTTGCCATGGGGAGAGATATTAATTATTCTTATCAAGCAGTAAGAATACCATACTTAGGGAAGTCGCATTTATTTCACATAATTGATAATGATTTTCCCTTGCCAGAAGAAGGTATCATCGGCCGACAATTCTTTAATGCATTCGATAAATATCACATAACTAAAGATTTCCTTTACCTTGATAACAAAAAATTACCCCTTTATGAGGACGGAACATTTGTTTCGGGAAACACAGCACAGATAACTCGGATCAAAGTTGTAGAAAAGGATCAAGATGTCTATATAGAAAATCACGACTCAATCCCCGACGGCGTGTACAAAATAGAGAACCAAGAATTAGTTGTACCCTTATATAATTATGGAAATATCCCCTTAAAAATACCAAGCAGTTTGGAGTATGATAAAGTCGATCAAATTAAAGAAACAAGTAGAGTCAGTGTCACTAGTTCGGAAGGAAATCAGGCAAAACGGATACAAGATCTATTAAACAAAACGAGATTGGACCACATAGAAGAAAAAGAACGTCCTTATTTATGGAAAATGGTAGCAGGATACAGTGACATTTTTAACCTTGAAGGAGACCCATTTCCTTGTACCGATTTAGTAGAACATGAAATAATTTTGAAAACCGGCAAGATAGTAAATGTTAAATCTTATCGTCCTCCCCAATGTCACAAAGAAGAAATAAAAACACAAATGCATGACTTGAAAGAAAAAGGCGTCATACGAGATTCGAATTCACCCTTTAATTCGCCGATTTGGGTGGTGCCAAAAAAGGAAGACGCTTCTGGCAAGAATAAATGGCGCATAGTAATCGATTTTCGAAAGATAAATGAGGACACGGAACAAGATGCATATCCGTTACCCATCATCGAGGACATTTTAGATCAATTAGGAGATGCAAAATTCTTTTCTGCCTTTGACCTCAGCTCTGGGTTTCACCAACTCCCAATGAGTGAAACATCAAAGAAATACACGGCTTTCTCGACATCTGAAGGTCATTTTGAATTTAACAGAATGCCCTTTGGACTCAAAAATGCTCCCGCTACCTTCCAAAGGATGATGGACAATGCCCTGAGAGGATTGGTAGGAAACAAATGTTTTGTTTATCTTGACGACATTGTCGTATTCGGTTCAACTTTAAAGGAACACAACGAGAACCTAGTAAGCCTATTTGACAGACTCAGAGAAACGGGATTAAAACTTCAACCTGACAAGTGCGAGTATTTACGCCCAGAACTCGAATATTTAGGACATTTGTTAACTGAGGACGGCGTGAAACCTAACCCCGCAAAAATACAGGCAGTACGAGATTTTAAACCACCACAGAATGTCACCCAAGTTCAGAGCTTTTTAGGACTCGCAGGGTATTATAGAAAATTTATAAAAAATTTCTCTCAAATTTGTAAGCCTCTTACAAATCTCACACAAAAGGAGACACCTTTTGACTGGTCAACGAATTGTCAAGAATCCTTTGACAAAATAAAAGAACTATTATGCTCAGCACCGGTTTTGAGATTTCCAAACTACAAGGAGAAATTCACTTTAACGACAGACGCATCTAATCATGGACTAGGCGCAGTATTATCCCAAAACGGTCATCCCTGTTGTTACATATCAAGGACGTTAAACAAAGCCGAGATCAATTATAATACAACGGAAAAGGAATTGTTAGCGATAGTTTGGGCATGCAAAAGGTTAAGACAGTACCTTCTTGGGAGAGAGTTTACAATCCAAACGGACCATCAGGCGTTAATATGGCTACACAACGTGAAAGATCCCTCTTCACGATTGTTACGGTGGAGATTACGTTTGGAAGAATATCTTTACACTGTCGAACACGTAAAAGGAAAGGAAAATAAAGCTGCAGATTGTCTATCTAGACTATTTCCAGTTCAACAAGAAGAAGATTCCCTACAAAATACAGCAGAAGAAGTTGAGCTGGATGTGGAAAGAGAAGAGGAATTAATAGGACAAGAAGCAGCCGGTACGTCCAGAGAGTTTCCTCGGCGTCGCATGGATGCAGATCAACTTATCTCAGATGAGGAAGGATTAACGGATGGGAGAGAAAATTTGTTAAGAGAATATAAAAAATACATCACAAACAGAATGCCTAGCAGAGAAAATGTTAAACCTAACGCCGGAGGTAATCTCTGGCGCACTATATCCAAAGAAAGGACAGGAATCCAGGATACATCTCAATATAAACTACCTCAATTTAACGAGGCTGAATGGCTGGAGGTATTGGATAGAATAAACCGAGAGGCCATGGCCTCTAAACTAACAATTACACGTTACCACTTCATAGATCCAACAATTACCCCTTTAGAAAAGGTGAAGATCCGGGACTATCTCAACTTCTTGAGCCAAAAGCATGAAGACCAGCAATTTCACACCTGCTACACACCACGAGCAGAGCTCACTCAAGAAGAAAAATGGGAAATTATAAAGGAATCTCATGGATCTATTACGGCACAACATTTTGGGGAGAACAAAACTATTGAAAGAGCTAGAACTCTTGGAGAATGGAAAAATATGGAACAAGAAATCATCCACTACATCAAACGATGTCCCGTTTGTCAACTACAAAAAACGGTTAGAATTAAAAGACAATGTCCAGCAATTATTCCAGACACGCCTGTCAACCCCAACGATAAAATAGCCATGGACATTTTCGGACCTTTACCCTTGACACTTTCAGGAAACGAATATATTCTCAGCATCCAAGATATGCTCACAAAGTACTTAATCTTGATACCTCTTAAGAATGCGGCATCTGAAAGCATTATAGAAGGGTTATTCGATCACTACATATATCTATTCGGAGCACCAAAGAATATCTTAACAGATCAGGGACAAAACTTTGTATCTGAACTGGTACAGAATTTTGAAAATCTATTCAGGATTAAGCACATAAAAACCACAGTTTATCATCCACAAAGCAATGGAGCACTCGAAAGAGCCCACTCGACTATTAAAAATTTACTGAAAACCAGCATTGAAGATCATAGCACTGAATGGGATCAAAATTTAAAAATAATTTGTATGGCATACAATACTATGAAACATGAAGGCACCGGATACTCCCCCTTTCAACTGACCTTTGGGAGAGATGCAAATTTGCCCTCGATGTTAAGCACCACGCCAAATGTCAGGTACGAGGAATTACTCAATCTATGGAAAAGAAAGCATGAACACTATCTCCAAAAGGCAAAAGAAAAAATAGAGATACAAAAAATCAAATACAAAAAGTTACAGGATTCAAAAATCTCTATACCACAAGGTATCTTCGAGCCTGGGGACCTGGTCAAGTTTATTAATAACCATCCAGAGAACAAACTTTCTCCCTCCTGGAAAGGCCCAGCAGTAATTACAGAGAGACAGGAGAACAATAATTACACAATCCTGTTTAACGACAAGCGAACTAGAATACATTCGAATCAACTGATGCCCTATTACCAATGATGTTTCAGATGATGGCCCTAATCTTATTATGGATATTGAAGATCATATCGGCTGAGGTCATCACAACTGACCTAACCGGGGTAACTATTTACTCGGAAGAATTAGGGCAGGCTCAACTCTATCATGACACCTGGAATATGATACTAGGAGTAGAGACCAACGAAATAGACGAGCGATATGAGTCATTGCAACACATTTTCGCATCCGTCTCGCATCAATGTGATGACTGTTTAGAACAATTTGAGCTGAATTTAATAAAATCAAGAATACAGCATTTGAACAATCAGAGAAATCTTTTAAACCAACTTCTGGGCAAAACGCGAGCTAAAAGAGGGTTTTTTAACTTCATAGGCGATGTATCGAAAACACTTTTTGGTACTCTAAGTGAAAACGATATGAAATATATCAACGAAGAGCTAGATAAACTGTTCAATGACAACAAAGTCATGTCACAAAGTATTTCTAATCAAACTAAGATTATAAAAGTATTGTTGAATTCAGCCTCTACCGATTTTAAGACCCTTGAAATACACAGTCGAGAAAATAATAATCGCATCAATCAAATAGTTAACGGAACAAACAGAAATACAAAAAATATAGCCATCTCAAACCAAATGACGATTTGCATGATGATAGTTGATGAATTGGGTGAAGATATCAACTTACTGATAAATGCGATAAATGACGGAAAAAACGGAATAGTCCATCCTCAGCTCCTAACACCAGCAATCCTGATAATGGAGATGAAAGAATTCGAAGAAAAGTTCAACGTCAAATACACTATCCCTTTAAAACAGACAAACTTCCAGCATATCGTCGACGTCTCGACAGTCAACGTGGCTATCACAAAGAATAGATTTGTTTATTCCATCCACATTCCTATCCCAGAAACCGAAATATATGAAATTAAACACTTAATTCCTATTCCCAAACAAATTGGTTCAGTTTTCCTTGCCATAATTCCTGACTACGAATACTTATTGATGGGACAGGGGCACACTACATACGTACCTACAGATAGAACAATATTAGAACTATGTAAAAATTATGGTCAGATGAAAATTTGTAAACGAACGCAACCCACATATTTAATGTCAGAAACTAATAGCTGCGAGAATAGCATATTACGGATGAATGTAAAGACAATCAAGGATGAGTGCAAATATTCCCCCTTTAAAATTATGAACATCGCTTTTATACCACTTATGAATGGATACATTTTAATACCCCACGAACCACTAGAGGTTGATGCATTGTGTGAATCAGGCCATGATAAAATTAAAATCCAGGGCCCTACGAAGATTGTTAGTAAGGACAAATGTATATTGAACGGATTAAATATTATATTAAAATTAAGCTCTACCGACACAATAACAAGAGAAATAAGCTATAGGAAAAATATTTCATTACCATATACCGACAAACAATTAGATTCTATAAAAGACAAGCTGATACCGTTGACACAAGAAATTAGGCCTCTGAATTTAAATAATTTAAAACAATCAGTCGACGACATCGAAAATGCAATAGATAAGGTCACTAGAGACAGAAGAACGCGAACCTGGACAGAACAGGCCACCAGTTGGCTGCAGTACTTAGGATATACAGCAATTGCTGCAATCATAGTTTTTATGTGTTACAAATGTGGAATCTTCGCCCGACTTCGTGAATGCATTCCTAAAAAGATTTGTATATTTTGCGTAAAAACCCAGGTCACCGCAACACCAACAGTGCATTACACTGTCGCTCCTACTGCACCTACTGCAGAGATAAAAGATGTAGATCGTAGAATTAAGACTACTAATGTTAAAATAAAATCTAGCAAAAAAGTTTAGAGACTAAACCTAATCTAAGAAGGGGATTGTAACAGGAATGTCAAAGGATCTTCTATCCTTCCCACTCTTCGAGTCCCAGAAGCAAGGGCCCGTTGCCACTGCTTCCCTTGTGCGGGGCAGTTAGTCCGTTTGGTACCCCTGACCAACAAAGATCTCTTACAATAAAGAAGTCCTGCGATATAGTTCAGGCACAATAAAAAGTATTTAAAGTGATTCTTCTGACCCGTTACAAATATATCGCTTCAGAGATCTCTCGAAAATTTGTTTTTGGCGCTAGTTATGATTTGTTTGCAGTTTTTTGAATGCAGATTGCTTTTGATACATGAAAATCTACTTTATACTGACAATTAGATTTAATAAAAAAAAATTGTTTAACATACTTTTTATTATTTTTAAGCATATTTTCTTTCAATAATGCTAGGAATTGCGGTTTTTTCTAAAATTTGCAACTTTTTGTCCATTTTCACTTGAAATGAGTTAATATTCATTTTAATTTAGGAAAAATAATTGTTTAAACAAGCTGCTATTGTTATTAGCTATCTTCTCTTAGATAAGTGCTAGAAAGTTGCGGTTTTTTCTAAAAATTTCGACTTTTTGTCAAATTTCTGATTAAAGTCAAGTGATGTTTAATTCAAGTTAACAAAAATAATTGTTCGAACAATTTATTGATATTGTTAATGATATTCTCCTTGCTCGATGGTAGAAAGATGCTGTTTTTTCTGAAATTTTTAACTATTTGTCTATTTTCCACCTGTAGTGACCTAATAATTATTTGAGTTGAGCAAATAAAATTGTACGAACAAATTATTGTTGTTCATAACTATCTTCATCTATATTAATGCCAGATAGTTGCAGTTTTTTTATGAAATTTTTTAGCTTTTTGTCCACTTTAAACTTAGTGAGGTGGGAGAACTAGGTCATTAAATGACTTGTGAAAGTTTTGTTTTGCATTAAAACAATAAGTTTATTGCAAAACTTAAAAGAAAAATTTGGAATTGCAAATATTTTAATATTGGCCCGGATGGGGGAGAGGTGGGGGGGGGGGAGTCCTTCCTCGGAGAAAATAAATCTCGTCGGTGACAATATATAATCGAGGGTAGTCAACATTTTTTCATTTCTCGAATTCTCATACACATCGCCCGGCCATTTGTTCGAATCCACACAAAAAAATCAATTTTTTCGGTTTAGAAAAAAATGATATTCAGAGGTGTCGCAAGCCCATGAAGTTTAACACGTATTTCCCATCAGGGAAAAAGACGTTTTTGTACATTTCATTCAGAATTGTCAATATTAGCTGAATCGAGTTGAAATTCAAAACTTCTCTTTACAAATAGCCATAGAATACAAGTCAAATATATCATTTATCAAATACCGCCCCCCTAAGTCTGCTTTATAGGATCCCAAAAAAACCATATGTGAAAAAATGGGTTTTGCGAGTTTGTAGCGCTAATTATGATTTTTTGGGGTTTTTCAACAATGCTAGAAAATTGTAGTTTGTTTTTAATTTTTCACTTCGTGTTCAATTTTCAACTGAAGCCAGTTGAATAATAAGATAAGTGCTGAAAAGTTGCGGTTTTTTCTGAACCCTTAAAATTTTTGTCCACTTTTCACTTAGTGGGGTAATGATTAATGCACGTTAACAAACATGCTTATTTATACAATGTATTATTGTTTACATCTATCTTCTCTTTAAGTAATTCTAGGAAGTTTCTTTTTTTTGTAATCTTGATTTTGCTTTGATTTTTCAGTTATGAACAAATAACAAGTGAACATTAACAAGAATAATTTTTAAAATTATATTTTACTTTCTTAAGTGAATTGTTTTTGCTCTTTTCGCAATGTTTGAATAGATTAATCACAAAAAAGCTATCTCACGCAAGAGACACAGACAGGAATGAAATAATTAGGGGTAGGTGGGAGGAATAGGTCTGCAAATGACTTGTAAAAATGTTGTTTTCAATTACAACAAGAAGTTCATTGCAGAACGTAGAAGAAAAATTTGGAATTGAACATATTTTGATATCAGCCCCCCCCCCCCCCAGCAAAATATGCACACGAAAAAAGAAGATATGGTTTAAAATATGTTTTTCTCTCATGTTTATATAGTATTTGTTCATAACTAATAAGGCAAAGCCAAGTTAACCATTTCGGGAAAAAACCGGAACTTTCTAACAATTATCTGAGAGACGATAGTTTTCGAAAATAATAAATTGTTTAAACCATTATTTTTATTAACTTGCATTTATTATCATATCACTAAGTGAAGGATGTCAAAAAGTTAAACCTTTTGAGGAAAAAGCGCAACTATCTGACATTAATATGTATGACATTAATATAGTTTTCAAACTAGAATGAAAAGATCTATCAGAGTCAAAAAGAAAATGTAAAATTCCTATGTTGTTTCAGATACTGCACATTTCAATTTTTGTCTCTCGATTAATTCTGATAAAGGGCATCACAGGTTTTGAAAGTTCAAATACACCGATCTTTAAAATAAAATTTTCGTTAAATTTGTGAAATACGTGTCGTCTAAAATCCTTTGAAAAAAAAGCATATTTCTGTTTTTTTTTTTTTAATTTTTGAATTCGTAGAATCGCAATAAATCAACTTAAAATCAAATATTGAATACTTAAAATCCAACTCAAAGAAGAACAGAATTTCAAAATTAGAAGCCTTGAATGGTGCAATTTGAAAAATTGGAAGCATAGCGATCTTCTTTTGCATTATATTTCAAAATTTCCAACGTGATAATATTTCAAACCTTTAGTTGAAGATTTTCACGAATGAATCACTTCCAATATATTTGATTGGAAGATTTAAAGAATGAATTAGGATTCTGAATGACTGGTTAAAATTTCAATCATTTATATTCAAAAAGTTAAAAATTATGGTTTGCTTAAAATCCAAACAGATAAAAATTGTTTGATATGAAATTGCGACCTCAGTCAATGAATAAATTTTTGCAATCCTGACTGGTTAACATTTTAGGGTTCTAAATTTTCATGTTGAACGCTGAACTTTCCATTCTTCTCTTTCAGAAGTATGATTTTGCAATTATATTGAAATGATGAAATTGAGAAAAGTACAATCGTCAATTGGAAAAATGTTAATTCTTAGACGATTTTAATTCACTTCAAATTATTTAAAATTCAAAGGGGAAGAGTATAAAAACGTTTTAATATCGCAATTCTAGGTATTTAAAAATTGGTCCAGTTCTTAATGAAGTTGAGATTTGCTTAATTTTCAACACTTCGTATGAGAATTGTTTTTATTTTTAATGTTGCGTACTTAAAAGTTCTTTATTTCTATCATTTTTTTTTTAGAATTATTCAATTGTAAAAGCTTATGATTGAAAATTTTTCCAGTTTGTACTAGCAATCTGAAGTCTTGAAATTTCAGAAGCTTTGACTTTGAACAATTCAATTTAGTTTTACACTTTTTAATTGTAGAATTGTAATCAGTCTTAATTTCAAGTTGATGAAATTCTAAATTTATCAATTTTAAATTATTAGAATTTGAACGCTTCGAATTATAAGTAATACAACTCGAATTTAGTTGAATTTTATATGATCCAATTTTCAGAATTTTAATCTGAAATTATTCAATTTTGAACAGTTTTGAATTGTCCTGTTTTCAACATTTTAATCTGAAATGTTTTGATTTCGATATTCTCAAATTAAAAATAAAATGTTTTGAATATTAACGCTTTGAAGCAGTACTGATATAACAAAAACTCCTTTCTAATGTAAATGTCCAGTTTTAAAATTTTTGTTTCCAAATTTTCGTATTTTGAGAGTACCTGATGAAAAAATTTTCAGTTTGAAGTTATTCAATCTCGAACTCTTTTATTAAGAAGTGAGACGAGTGAAATTCTCTTCTATTACATTAGAAATATTGTGATTTTGTCCACATTTTGCCTAGGTAATCTAAAATTGTTTGATTTGGAACGTTTTTAATTCAGAATCATTAAATATATACCTTTTCGAATTTCAAACGCTGTCAATTTCAAATTATTAAATATTGTTTCAACAATTTGTTAATATCTGATATTTGAAAAAAATTTATCAACTTGTTTTCAAATTTTTTATTTTATTAATGTTATGAAATAAAGATCCAGACATTTACAGCTAGTTCATAAAAAATGTAATTTACAGGTTTCGGATTTCTGTCACTATTGTCACTATTGGCCACTTTTTTCAGCGATGATACTATTTTGACAAAAATGCTACTAATGTCACTAATTTTGCACGTTCCCTCTTAAAATATATTTACATATTTTCGCTGATTGGTTAAAATAACATGTCCAACATCTCAAGTATATAAATATAAGAATAGTCCGGGTTAAACGCATCGCAGGGTACCATGGTACCTGACTAGGCCTAGCGACCCTTTTCTATTGTGCGGTGCTCCTCCTCGAGGGAGCTTGAATTCGGACATTTTCGATTTTCTTTTCGGAAACAGATTTTTCAAAATTGCACCATTTCAATTTGTAACCATTATTGGCTGAACATTTTAAAGTTAAAAACGAAGGAAATAAAATAATTTCAAATTCGAATATTAAAAAATGGACAAATGTACATTTCAATCGTACTGTTGCAAATTTGTATAATTTCCAAATAGAAGCCTAAATTATTCTCGATATATTTCAGCTTCAATATTGCTTAAAAATTAATTATATCATATTGAAAGAGTGCTCAAATCAGCAATTTGATGAAAATGTAATTGTCTTCATTACTAAATATATATCATCCATTATTCAGTTTTATAGTATACAATGAAATAAATAAAAATTGGAATTGATATCTGGATATTTAACTATGAAACGATGATCTACAAATATTAGGAGGTTAAACCTAAATATTAAAATTTAGAAATTCAATTTTAGATTCAATTTAAAATTTTGAATTGAAAAAAAATTGAATTAAATCAAATTAATTAAATTTAAATTCGAATAATTAATTTACAAAAATTTAAAAATTTGAAATTTGAAACAGATTTCCCTTTTGGAACTAGATTCGGACAAAACAACAGGTACCCAATATCGCTGTCGTTTTTCCTTTTGGATCGTCCGATATTTCAGTTGCAATTTATGGTGAGGGGGAGGGGTTCCGGCATGAAGGCGACATTGCCACCTCAGGTAGTGCACCTGTCTTTTCAAAAGTGTCTAAATTTGTGGGACACGATGGCGACAAAATTATACCTACCTTTGCAAATCATTTTCAATCTTACTGAAATCTGTGAGATCCGTCATAAATTCGAACCTATTCATTTATATTTATTTATTTTTACGGTAAGCTCGGTAAATAATCAAATTCTTCTCCAATTTCCCAGTAGAGTTGGTCAAAAATAAATACTTTTGAAATTTGATATCGCTACAACGCGTAAAATAAGCTTATTGGGGTTCTGAAAAAGTATAATTGATTTGAAATCAATCCACGTGCAGCTTGATTACCCGCACTCGAAAAAAAGTTTGAAAATTTTTCTTGTTTGCAGAGTTTTTAACTTATCTTGAGGTTTGATTTTTTTGTTACGTACCTGAATTTCATAAAAATCCTCTCAATTTTTTGCAAATTTAAATCAATCATTTCTCTGAAAAATAACTCTCATTCACTTCGCTCCTGTGTTCAGACAACAATTTAATGGGTTTGTGAATCGAAATTGTAAATACAACAAATTTTTAAATTTTGGATTCTCGTATTCAATGAGATAATCTTTATAACTTGTGGATTAAACATTTTTCTAAGCACGTGTGAGCTTTTTATACGTTAAAATATTGTATTTAGTCTTAGACATAAACTAGACAAAAAATGCACAAGACCCATTATTCGAA
>CAKNXH010057194.1:0-31115 GCA_932178445.1 Andricus quercusramuli
AGTTTTCAATCAAAAATGTTAAATTTTCAGTTTGAAAAATTAATTTTCAACCAAAGTGACGTATATTCAACTAAAATGATAAAGCTTCAACTGGAATCGTTGGATTAGTTTTAGAAAAAAGTTCAGTTTGAAACCGGAAAAATGAATTTTCAAGAAAAAAGGTCATTTTAAACCAAAAAGAAGAATATACAACAAAACTGTTAAATTTTCAAGAAAAATTACTCTAATAAAGTTGTTGCATTTTATAACAAAATAATTATATGCTCATCTAAATAATCAAAATTAGCACAGAAAAAGATGAATTCTCAACCAATAATATAATAATAGACTTTTCAACCAAAAAGAATATTAATTTGAGGTCACAGATGAATTTTTAAAT
Organism: Andricus quercusramuli; assembly: GCA_932178445.1. NCBI lineage: Eukaryota > Metazoa > Arthropoda > Insecta > Hymenoptera > Cynipidae > Andricus > Andricus quercusramuli. Next base: position 380 of record CAKNXH010057194.1, read on the forward strand.
GAAAAATATTTTTAGAAGTCAGTTTAATTTTTAATCGAAAAGGACGAATGTTTAAGAAAAAGACGAATGTTCAAACTTTTCAACAAAATAGTTAAATTTTCAACAAAATAATTCAATTTTGTTGAATTTTGTTGTTGAAAATTCAACTGTTTTGTAAAAAATTTGTATTTGCGGTTTGAAAATTAAACAATTTGGCAGGAAATGTAACTATTTCGTTAAAATTTTATATATTTTGTTGAAAATTCAAACTTTTTGTTAAAAAGTCATCTTTAAAATTCAACTAATTGGTTGAAAGTTGAATAACTTTCTTAGAAATTAATTGTTTTCGTTTAAAATTTCTTACTTCATTTGGAAAATTTCACTTTTTTAGTTGAAAATTCAACTCTTTGGTTGAACATTTTAATATTTTGGTGATAATTTGTCGTTTTGTTTGAAAATTAAACAATTGTATTGACTTCATTTTTTAAACTAAAAATGTAACTATTGCATTTTTGATTTCAAATTCATATTTTTAATTGAAAATGTATCTTGTTTAGTTAAAATTTCAATTATTTTGTTGAAAATTTCTTTTTTTTTTAGTTAAAAGTTAAACTCTCCGGTTGAATTTTTCTCTTTTCTAATTGAAAATTCAACTCTGGTTGAAAATTTTAATATTTTGGTGATAATTTGTCTTTTTGTTTGAAAATACACAATTTTTTTACTGTATTTTTTAAACTAAAAATGTAACTATTGCATTTTTTGTTGTAAATTCATATTTTTAATTGAAAATTGATATTTTCTAGTTGAAAATTCAACTGATTTAATGAACATTAATGTATTATGTTGAAAATTTGTCTTTTTTTGGTAGAAAATTAATCTTCTTGGTTAAAAAATTATCTTTTCTAGTTGAAAAATCAACCATATTTTTAATGATAATTTGTAGTTTTGTTTGAAAATTGAACAATTTTGTTGACTTCATTTTTTTAAACGAAACATGTAACTATTGCATTTTTTGTTGTAAATTCATATTTTTAATTGAAAATTGATCTTTTCCAGTTGAAAATTCAACTATTTGGATGAAAATTAATGTATTATGTTCAAAATGTATCTTTATTGGTGGAAAATTAATCTTCTTGTTTAAAAAATCATCTTTTCTAGCTGAAAATTTATCTTTTTTAGTTGAAAATTCATCTTTTTTAGTTGAAAATTAAACTTTTCGGATAAAAATTTATCTTTTTTAATTAAAAATTCAACTCTTTGGTTAAAAATTCATATATTTGATTATTATTTGTCTTTTTGATTGAGAATTGAACAGTTTTGTTGACTTCATTTTTTTAACTGAAAATGTAGCTATTTGATTTTTTGTTGTAAATTCATATTTTTAATTGAAAATTGATCTTTTCTAGATGAAAATTTAACTATTGGGATGAAAATTAACGTATTATGTTGAAAAATTGTTTTTTTTTTTGTAGAAAATTAATATTCTTGGTTAAAAAATTATCTTTTCTAGTTGAGAATTTATCTTTTTCAGTTGTAAATTCAACTCGTTGGTTGAAAATTAAACAATTTTGTTGGCTTAATTTTTTCAAACTAAAAATGTAACCATTTAGTTTTTGGTTGCAAATGCATATTTTTAATTGAAACTTTCTCTTTTTCAGTTGAAAATTCAACTCTTTGCTTAAAAATTTCTCTTTTTTAATTGAAAGATCAACTCTTTGGTTGAAAATTCATATCTTTTGATGCTAATTTGTCTCATTGGTTTCAAACTAAACATTTTTGTTAATTTTATTTTTTTAATTAAAAATGTAACTTCCATTTTTGGTTGAAAATTCATGTTTTTAATTGAAAATTGATATTTTTTTTGTTTCTTGAAAATTCAACTATTTGGATGAAAATTGATGTATCATGTTGAAATTGTGTCTTTTTTGGTAGAAAATTAATCTTTTTTGTTTAAAAAATCATCTTTTTGAGTTGATAATTGCACTGTTCGGTTGAATATTGAACTCTCTTATTGAAAATTAATTTCTTTGTTGATTATTCATCGTTTTATTGGAATTGAATATTTTAATATTTTGGTGATAATTTATCTTTTTGTTTGAAAATTACACAATTTTGTTAACTTCATTTTTTAAACTAAAAATTTAACCATTCCATTTTTGGTTGTAAATTCATATTTTTAATTGAAAATTTATATTTTTTTGGTTGCAAATTCAACTATTTGAATGAAAATTAATGTATTATGTTGAACATTTGTCTTTTTTGGTAGTAAATTATTCTTCGTGGTTAAAAAATCATCTTTTCTAGCTGAAAATTTCTCTTTTTTAGTTGTCAATTCAACTCTTTGGTTAAAAATTGATATATTTCGGTGATAATTTGTCTTTTTGATTGAAAATTAAACAATTTTGTCGACTTAATTTTTTTTAAACTAATAATGTAACTATTCTATTTTTTGCTGCAAATTTATATTTTTAATTGACAATTTCTCTTTTTCAATTGAAAATTCAACTCTTTGCTTGGTTGTAAATTAATATTTTTAATTGAAAATTGATATTTTTATGGTTGAAAATTCAACTATTTGGATGAAAATTAATGTATTATGTTGAAAATTTGTCTTTTTGGTAGAAAATTAATCTTCTTGGTTGAAAAATCATCTATTCTAGTTGAAAATTTCTCTTTTTCAGTTGAAAATTCAACTTTTTGCTTGAAAATGTCCCTTTTTTAATTGAAACATCAACTCTTTGGTTGAAATTTTTTTTTTTTTAGTTGAAAATTCATATATTTTGATGATAATTTGTCTTTTTGGTTTAAAATTAAACAATTTTCTTCATTTTATTTTTCAACTAGAAATTTAACCATTCCATTTTTGGCTGTAAATTCATATTTTTAATTGAAAAATGATATTTTTTTGGTTGAAAATTCAACCATTGGGATGAAAATTAATGTATTATGTTGTAAATTCGTCTTTTTTGGTAGAAAATTAATATTTTTTGTTTAAAAAATCATCTTTTCTAGTTGAAAATTCAACTGTTCGGTTGAATATTGAACTCTTGTTGAAAATTAATTTTTTGTTGGTGATTTATCTTTTTAGTTGAAAGTTCATGTCCTTGGTTAAAAATTTAACTATTCGGTTAAAAATTAATTTTTCTATTTTTGTGAATTCGTCTTTTTAAACAGAAAATGTAACTATTCTATTTTTTTTATGGTTGAAATTCGATATTTTAAATTGAAAATGTATCTTTTCTAGTTGAATATTCAACTGTTTGGTTAATAAATCATTTTTTCTAGTTGAAAATTCAACTATTTTGTTAAAAATTCATATTATTTAGTTAAATTCAACTGCTTTTGATTTCAAGTTTGGTTTAAAATTGAACTTGTTAAAAATTCATTTTAATTGTTAAAGATGTACCTCTTTCGTTGAATTTTTTTTCTGAAAATTCACTTCTGTTTTGGTTGAAAATCAATTTTTTCAACTGAAAATTTATCTACTATTTTATTTCGGGATTAAATAATTAATAGTTTTTAGTATGAAATTTAACTATTTGGTTGAAAATTAACTTTTTTGTTAAAAACTTATATTTTCGGGTTCAAAATTCAATTGGTTCATAAAAAATTTATCTTTTTGGCTTGAAAATTAAACTATTTGACTTAAAAATTAAACTATTTGACTTAAAAATTGAACTTTTTGGTCGAAAATTAACTTTTCTGTTTCTAATTCTTATTTTCGGGTGGAAATTTTCATTTGGTTTCCAGATAATTCGTCTTTTTGACTTCAAGATTCAACAGCTTTGTTAAAAATTTGTCTTTTTTGGTAGAACATTAATCTTTTTGGTAGCAGATTCATCTTTTTGATTGAAAATGTAACTATTTGGTTAAAAATTAGTCTTCTTTGTTTAAAATTGATCTATTTGGTTGAGGATTCAACTATTTTGTGAAAAAGACGTCTTTTTTCGTTGAATTCAACTGGCTGAGTATTAGTTTTTTTGTTTTTGAAAAGTATATTTTGGAATAGAAAATTTAACTATTCCACTTTTTGTAGAAAACTGACCTTTTATGGTTGAAAAATCAAATATTTTGTTATAATCATCTTATTTTGGTCGAAAATTCAACTGCAATATTAAAATTCATCCTTTTCGATTTAAAATTCGTCTTTCTTGGTTGGGAAATAAACTTTTTGGTTGAAAATTCAAGTGTCTTCAAAGAAATTTGTCTTTCTTTTCGTTGAAAATGTACGTATTTTGTTAGAAAATCGATTTTTTTTGTAGGAAATTATCATTTTAGTTGAAAATTCGTCTTTTATGTTGGAAATTCAACTACTTGGTTAAAATTTAAGCTCTTTTGTTAATAATTAATCTTTTTAGTTGAAGATTCATCGTTTTAATTAAAAGTTCATCTCTGTTTGAAAATGTAACTACTTTGTTCAAAATCGATGTTTTTTTAACTAAAAATTTAATTATTCTAGTGGAAACTATTCCAATAGACAATTTAACTACTTTTCTAAAAACCCTTTTTTTCTTAAGAATTAGATTTTAACAGAAAATTTAACTGCTCTATTTTTGGTTGAAAATTTACGGGTTTTGGATGAAAATTGAACTATTTGTTCGACAGTTTATGTACTTTGTGGAAAATTCTTGTTTTTTCGTATACAATTAATATTTATGATCGAAAATTCATCTTTTTGGTAAAAAAATCAATCTATTCCAGTTTAAGGTTCATCATTTTTTAGTTGAAAACCCATCAGTTTAGTTAAGAATTAATTTCTTCAACTGAAAATGTAACTGTTCCATTTTTTATTGAAAATTGATCTTTCTTAGTTTAAAATTCAAAAATTTGGGTGAAAAATTGTCTATTTTAATTAAAAATTTAACTATTTTGTTGAATATCCACGTATTTTGTTAAAAATTCGATATTTTGGTAGAAAATTATCTTTTTATTTGGAATTTAATCTTCTTGTTTAAAAATTCTTCTTTTCTGTTAAAAATTAAAGTATTTCAGTTCAAAATTTATCGTTGTAGTTGAAAATTCATCTTTTAGGTGGGAAAAGAAAGTACTTGGTTAAAAGTTAAACTCTTTTGTTCAAAAGTAATTTTTTTATTAAAGATTCATAATTTTATTTAGAAATTCATTTCTTTGGTTGAAAAATGAGCTATTTAAATGAAAACTTGTGTTTTTTTTTTGATGAAAAGGAATTTTTCTAACTGAAAATGCAACTTTATTCCAGTTGAATATTCCATAATTTTAGTTAAAAATTCTAAAATTCTGAATTCTAAAAATGTAATTATTTAATTTTCGGTTGAAAATTATCTCTTTCAGTTGAAAAGTCGTCTTTTTTGGTAGAAATTAATCTTCTTGTTTGGAAATTGATCTTTTTGATCAAAAATTCAATTATTCTAGTCAAAGATTCATCATTTCAGTTGAAAATCCATCTTTCTGGCTTAAAATTTAACGATTCCAGTCAAAGATTTATAATTTTAGTTTAAAATTCATAACTTTGTTAGAAAATGTAACTTTTTTTTAACGTTATTTTTTTTTTGTCGAAAGTTAGTTTTTGTGTGGAAAGTAATTTTTTGACTGAAAATTTAACTTATTCAATTAAATATTCCATAATTTTAGTTAAAAATTCATCTGTTTCGTTGATCATTAATTTTTTTAATTTAAAATTTAGTTATTTAAGTTTTGGTTGACAATTTATCTTTTTTAGTAAAAATTAAGTTTTTTTTTGTTCGAAAATTCAACTATTTCAGTTGAACTATTTTGTTGAAAATTTTTAGAAACAAATTTCTTTCGTCGAAACTTTTCTAAATTTTTTTTACGAAATCTTTAAAAATCTTCAGTTTCTTTTAAACATATACGTGTGAAATTTTTGTAGGAATATTTTTTTTTTATTCTCTTGAAACCTATCAAAATTCTTTTAAAAAAGTTTTTTTTAATCTTCAAAAATCTACGTTTTGTTTAAAATTGTTTGAAATTCTCAAATTTCAAATATTTTTGAATATTTTCAAAACTTTCTCACCTTAAAAAGATTAGCTTAACATTTTTTAAACTACTCTCCGAAACTTTGGGACATGATTTGAAAAGTTTTGAAATATTTTAGAAAAAATATTCTCTTGAAATTAATAAAAAAAAAAAAAATAAAAAAATCTTCATTTTTTTTAAAACTTATTCGAGCTTAAATTTTGTTTAATCCTCTATATTCTTTTTCGAAATTGTAGGAAATCATTTAGAATGTTTCGAAATCTTTTTCAATTTTATCTCAAAATTTATTTTTCAAAATAAAAAGTCGTTTGAAATTTTCTTAGGTATCTTAAGATATTTTTTTTGGTCTCTTGAAACCTATCAAAAATCTTGAAAAGCTTTTTTTTCGAAATCTGTAATAATCTACATTTTTTAAACACTTTCTGCAATTAAGTTATAAAATCTGTTAAAAACTTCTAAACTATAAAAATAGATATTTTTTTTTTAATTTTTAATTTTTCCTAATTTTTTTTTTTTAGAATCCTGCATAAACTTACTCTAACTTGAATTTGTTTTCATCTTCTATTTTCTTTTCCGAAACCGTAGGAAATTATTGGAAACGTTTTGAAATCTTTTTCAACTTTCTCTTAAAATTATTTTAAAGGTTAAAAATTAATTTATATTTTCCCAGAAATCTCAAGACACTTTTTGTATTTTCTTGAAACCTTTCAAAATTCTGAAAAAGTTTCTATTTTTTCTTGAAATCTTCAGATTTTAATTAAATTTTGAATATTTTCAAAACCTTCTAAGTGTCTTTTAAAATGATTCGGATTTTTTCTTTAAAAAAAAGTTACAGGAAGGATGAAATGACACATCTTGGAGAGAAATATTTATGAGAACGATGTTAAACATATCAAAATTTTGTATTTAACTAATTTTATTTTTCCTCTGACTTTTTTATATCACTCTGGATGGATTTTCAACGATTTAAGTATATCCAATTTTCAAAAATAAATTGTTAATGGAAGAAATCATTGAAAAATCATTTGAAATTATTAAAAAATTTAACATTTCTTACAAAAAGGTTTTTTGTTCTTTTCGACATATAAAAATAAATGTTTAATCTTTCCCCTATTTTCTCCTTTTTCGTGTAAAAATTACTTCAAAACTAATTTTTTATCGCCCTAATGAGTATAAATGGCAATTATTGTAAAAATAGATGTTACTTCAAGTGATTATTTTTTTTAGGAAGTAATAGGGAAAGTGATCGGGAATAATTTTCGCTTTGCGAATCAGCCCAATCAGAGTTCTGTCGCACCTGTTCCCCGACTACCTCCCAATAATGGGGATCACAGCGATCCTGATTGTCTAAAACCTAACAAGGTAAAAAAAATATTTTTGAATTTTTTGTTAAATTTTTTGTCAATTTACAATAAAATGCAACATTTTTTGTTATTCTATTGCAGTCTGGAAATATGATCCTGTTGGATATTCGGCCAGAGGTGATTGAAAAAAGCAAAGTCTTTTCTCAGAGTTTCGAAAATTTCGATACAGAAACGAAAACCACTACTGTGAATCGAAATCTTAATTTTACTATAAAAGAACAGACGAATAACGGACCGAGTATAATCGAAAAGGATTCTCAATTGAATGCTAGTTCAGACAGCCGTATTTCTAATGAAAATGAAGAAAGGTAAGTTTTTTTGTGAATATCTATTGCAGGCTTGAGACTTACGCCACTTTTTAATTGAAAATTCATCTTGTTTAATTAAAAATTCAAATATTTTGTTGAAAAATTCTTTTTTTTTTATTGAAACATCAACTCTTTGGTTGAAAATTTCTCTTTTTTCCTTGAAAATTCAACTCTTTGGTTGAAAAGTTCTCTTTTTTAGTTGAAAATTTAACTCTTTGGTTGAGAATTTCCCTTTTTTAGTTGAAAGTTCATGTCCTTGGTTTAAATTTAAATATTCTCTTGAAAAATAATTTTTCTATTGTTGTGAATTCATCTTTTTAAACTAAAAATGTGACTATTCCATTTATGGTTGAAATTCGATATTTTAAATTGAAAATTTATCTTTTCTAGTTGAATATTCAACTATTTGGTTAAAAATTCATGTATAATATTGAAAATTTGTATTTTTTTGGTAGCAAATTAATCTTTTTGGTTAAAAAATCATCTTTTCTAGTTGAAAATTCAACTATTTTGTTAAAAATTCATATTATTTAGTTAAATTCAACTGCTTTTTATTTCAAGTTCAGTTAAAAATTGAACTTGTTAAAAATTAATTTTAATTGTTAAAGATGTACCTCTTTTGTTGAAAATTTACTTGTTTTTTTTTAATTCGCTTTCGTTTTGGTTGAAAATCAATTTTTCAACTGAAAATTTAACTACTATTTTATTTCGGGATTATAAAAACCATCGTTTTAGTATAAAATTGAACTATTTGGTTGAAAATTAAACTATTCGACTAGAAAATTGAACTTTTTGGTTGAAAATTTAACGATTTGGTTAAAAATTAGTCTTCTTTGTTTAAAATTGATCTATTTGGTTGAGGATTCAACTATTTTCTTAAAAAAGTCGTCTTTCGTTGAATTCAACTGGCTGAGTATTAGTTTTTTTGTTTTTGAAAAGTATACTTTGGAATAGAAAATTTAACTATTCCACTTTTTGTAGAAAACTGACCTTTTATGATTGAAAAATCAAATATTTGGTTATAATCATCTTTCTTGGTTGAAAATTCAATTTCCTTGGTTGAAAATTAATTTTTGTTTAAAACAAACTGTTTTTGGATGAATTTTAATTTTTTTCTTTGAAAATTCGACAATTTCGTCAATAATGTGTATTTGTGGATTCAAAATTCATCTATTTTGATGCAATCGTCTTTTTTGGTCGAAAATTCAGCTGGAAAATTCCAATTTTTTGATGAATTTGAATATTTTTATTATTCGACAATTTGGTTGAAAATGCCTATTTGTAGGTTGAAAATTCATCTATTTTGATGGTGTCATTTTTTTTTGTATAAAATCCAACTGTTTTGTTAAAATAAAAATTTTTTTCATTTCATTCAACTGTTTGAAAATTAACTTTTTGGTTTAAAAGTCAACATTTTGGATTGAAAAGTCATTCTTTTCAAAAATTCGTCTTTTCGGCTGGAAAATCCAAATTTTTTTTATAAAATTTGAATTTTTAAAAATATTCGGCCGTTTAGATAAAAATGCGTGTTTGTAAGTTGAAAATTAAACCGTTTTTTTTTGTAATTCATCCCTTCAAATTTAAAATTCGGCATGGTAGAAAAGTGATCTTTCTTGTTAAAAATTGTACTGTTTTCGAAAAAATTCGTCTATTTGATTAGAAAATTGAACTGTTTTGTTAACAAAATTTTTGTTTTTGCCTAATTCAACTGTTTGAAAATTTGCCTTTTTGGCTTGAAAATTCAAATGTGTTTTGGTGAATTTTTAAATTTGTTTGAAAATTCGACCATTTGGTGGAAAATGCGTATTTTTAGTTTGAAAATTCATCTATTTTAATCAAGTAATCCTTTTTGATCGAAAATCCGTCTCTTTTGTTAAAATAAAATTTTGTTAAAAATTCGTCCTTTTAAATTGAAAATTCATCTTTAATGGTAGCAAAGTATTCTGTTTTTTTGAAAATTCTACCATTATAAATTTGTCTTTTTGGATTGAAAATTTAATTGTTTTTGGATAAATTTTTTAATTTTTTTCTCTGAAAATTCGACAATTTGGTTAATAATGTTTATTTGTGGATTTAAAATTCATCTATTTTGATGCAGTCGTCTTTTTTGGTCGAAAATTCAACTGGTTTGTTGAATTTCTTTTTATTTAATTCAACTGGTTGAAAATTAACTTTTTTGTTGAAAAGTTTACTGTTTTCGAAAAAATGCATCTGTTTGATTAGAAAATTGAACTGTTTTATTAACAAAATTTTCGTTTTTGCTTAATTCAGTTAAAGATTCATCATTTTTGCTGAAAATTAATTTGTTTGGTTGAACGTTAGTTTTTATGTATAAAAATGTAACTATTCAATTTTTGGTTGTAAATACATTTATTATAGTTAAAAATTCATAATATTTGTTGAAAATTCATCACTTGGTTCGATAATATAACTAATTTTTTGAAAATCATTTTTTTTTTTTGGTTGGAAATAATTTTTTTAAACTAAAAATGCAGCTTCCAGAATTAAATATTCCATCTTTTAGTTGAAAATTCATTTTTTTGGTTGATTAGGTTAAACATTAATTTTTTATCCAAAAATTTAACTATTCCATATTTTGGTTGAAAATTCATCTTTTTGTATTAAAATTCAATTATTCCAGTTAAAGATTCATAATTTTTGTTGAAAATTTATGACTGATTATGTAACTATTTGTTTGGAAATTATTTTTTTTTTATTGAAAATGAGTTTTTTTCAAACTGAAAATGTAACTATTCCAATTGAATTTCCTATAATTTTATTTGAAAATTCATTTCTTAGTTAAGCATACATTTTTTCAACTAAAAATTGAACTATTCAATTTTTGGTCGATAAATTTTTTTTTTTCAGTTGAAAATTCGTCTTTTTGTTAAAAGTTGATCTTCTTGGTTGGAAATTCATTCTTTGGTTGTTGAAAATTCAATTATTCTAGTTAAAGATTCATAATTTTAGTAAGAAATTCATCACTTTGTTTGAAATTTTAACTATTTTTTTTGAAAATTATTCTTTTCTTGGTTGAAAATTCTTTTCTAAACTAAAAATGTAACTATTCCAATTATTCCATAATTTTAGTTGAAAAATCATCTCTTTGGTTGAACATTAATTTTTGTAACTAAAAATTTAATTGTTCAATTTTTGGTTCGCAATTTATCTTTTTTAGTTAGAAATTCGTGTATTTTAAACAAATTAATCACTTTTACTAGAATTTAATCTTCTTGGTTGAAAATTTATCTTCTTAGTTGAAAATTCAACTGTTTGGTTGAAAATTTGCCTTTTTTTAGTTGAAAATTCAACTGTCTCGCTGAAAATCCATATCTTTGGTTGAAAAATCGTATTTTTGGTAGAGAATTAATCTTCTTGTTTGAAAATAAATCTTTTGGGTTGAAAATTTAAGTATTTCAGTTAAATAGTCATCATTTAAATTGATTTTAAATTATTTGATTTCAAAGTATTTCGAAAGATTTTAGAGAATTTCAAAGATATTAGGATATTTTAAAAGATTATAAGGAATTTTCAATAGATTTAAATAATGTTAGAAATTTCAAAGGATTTTCAAAGATTTAAAGTATTCTTAGAAATTCAAATGAATTTTTTAAAGATTTACACAGTTTCAAGTGATTTCAAAGGATTGTAACTATTTTAGGGCATTTAAAAAGATATCAAAACATTTTCAAGAGATTTAAAAAAGTTGGATTGGTAAGGATTTAATAAAAATGCATGCGATTGTAAAAAATTTCGGAAGATATGGAACGATTTTGCAAAACCTATAAGGCTTTATGATATTTACAAAATTTTAAAGATTCCGATGGAAAATTAATTTTCAATTTAAAAAAAATCATGCTATTTTCTACCAAAAAAGAATAATTTTTAACAAAATACATGAATTATCAAGCAAATATTTCATTTCTAAATGGAATTTTTAACATGATAGTTGAATTTTCTACCAAAAAGGTGAATTTTCAACCAGACAGATTTAATGTTTAAAAAAATTTTTGAAGAAAAATGGAATAGTTGAATTTTTAGTTAAAACAATTAATTTTTAATACGAAAAAAATTATTCAACCAAAAAAACACAAATTTTCAACAAAAGATAGATTAGTTTAATTTTCAGTTAGAGAAATAAGTTTTTAAGTGAATAAAATAAATTTTCAACCAAACAAATGATTTTTCTACCAAAATGGTTAAATGTCTATACAAAAAATGTTCGACAAAATATTTATTTAAATTTTTAGTTAAAAAAAGTAATTTTCAACCAAAGAAAAATAAAATTTTAATTAAAAAAAAATTAAAACATTTTTCTACCAAAAAAGAATAATTTTTTAACAAAATACATGAATTATCAACCAAATATTTCTTAATGGAATTTTTAACCAAATAGTTAAATTTTCAATTAAAGAAAATAAATGTTCAACCAAACATGGAACAGATAAATTTTCATTTAAAAAAATAATTAACAAAATAGTTGAATTTTGAATTTAAAAAAATGTAATCAAAATGATGAATTATCAACCAAAAAAATGAATTTTTAACAAAGTACATAGTACCACTTGGTGGAATTTTTTCTAAACAAAGGGGAAATTTTTTTTTATTTTGCAGCATGTTTTAAAGAAAAATTCGAATAATTTGCAAAAATAAATTAGAAGTTCTGAAAAAAATTCAAAAATAATTATCATTTCTTGAGAATTAAAAAAATGTCAAACAAAATGTAGAATTTTAAAGTTTTCTCATGATTTTGAAAGGTTTTAAGATAATAATTTTTTTTGAGATTCCTGGAAAAATTAAATTTCCATTTTGGAAAAACAATTTTTTTTGCTAGAAAAATGGAGACAAAATTCAAGTTGAATCTTCGAAATTCGATTTATACGTGTCTAAATTTGTATTGAAAATTCGAAAAAACCACTGCACACCTCCAAGCAAAACTTGTTTTTGTTTAAAATATTTCAACATATTTTCTTCAAATTATTTTTTTGAAATAAATTTTTGTTTTAATTTTTCCAGGAATCTCAATAATTTTTCTTTTTTATTTTTAAATTCGTAAGTTTCAAAATTTTCTTCAGAAATCTTTAAAAATGTACATTTTGTTTAAAATTTTTTGAAACCTTTTAAAATTTTTTTAATTATTTTTGAAATTTCTTCAATACCTCTCAAGATCTTAAAATTATTCGACTTTTTTCTTAAAACTTTTTTTAGAAAAAATCCATATTTATTGGTTGAAAATTCAACTGTTCTGTATAAATTGGTCTTTTTGGCTTAAAAACTCAACAATTTGGTTGAAAAATGACCTATTTTGTTGAAAAATCGTATTTTTAAAATGAATTCTACTCTTTTTATATTAAATTGAAGTCTTTTTTGGTTATTGTGTCAACTATTACTTTTTTCGAACAAATCAATCATTCAATCAAAAATCTTTAGTCAGAAAAATTCAACCAGTTTGTTAAAAGTTGAACTAATTTCTTAAACGTACATTTTTTTGTTGAAGATTCATAATTTTGGTGGAAACTGCTTGTTTAAAAATTATCCTTATCAGTTAAAAATTCAACTATTCCAGTTAAATATTTATAAATTTAGTTAAAAATTCATCTTTTAGGTTGGAAATAAAATTACTTGGTTGAAAGTTAAACTCTTTTGTTACAATTTTGTTGTTGTTGAAGATTAGTCGTTTTAGATAAAAATTAATTTCTTTGGTTGATAAATGAGCTGTTTCATTGAAAACTTGTTTCTTCTTTGGATGATTTTCGGTTGAAAAATACTTTTTTTAGCTGAAAATGTAACTATTATTTGAGTCGAATATTTCATAATTTTAGTTAAAAATTCATCTGTTAAGTTGAACATTCATTTTTTTACTAAAAATTTAATTATTCCATTTTTGGTTAAAAAATTATCTTTTTTAATTGAAAATTCGTTGTTTTTTTTTTTTGTAGAAATTAGTTTTCTTGGTTGAAAATTCATCTTTTTGGTCAAAAATTCAATTATTCTACTAAAAAATTCATCATTTCACTTAAAAAATTTATCTTTCTGATTTAAAATTCAACTATTCCAGTTGAATATTCACAATTTTATTTGAAAATTCATCACTTTGTTTGAAAATGTAACTATTTTTTTGAAAGTTAGTTTTTTTTGTTGAAAATAAACATTAATTTTTTCAACTTGAAAGTGAATTATTTAAGTTTAATCTCTAAATTAAAGTTAAAATTTAAGTTTAAAGTTAAATCCATATTTACTGGTTGAAAATTCAACTGTTTTGTAAAAATTGGCCTTTTTGGCTTAAAAACTTAACAATTTGGTTGAAAAATTACCTATTTTGTTGAAAAATCGTCTTTTTAAAATGAATTCTACTGTTTTTTATATTAGATTAAAATCTTTTTGGTTATTGTATCAACTATTACATTTTTCGTTAACAATTCATCTTTTTTAATCAGAAAAATTCAACAATTTTGTTCAAAGTTGAGCTACTGTTTTAAACGTACATTTTTTGTTGAAGATTCATAATTTTGAAGCTTGAGCAGTTCCGAGCCCTGTAATAAATAAAAACTAATTTTCAACCAAAGTAAAATTAAATTTCAATTTTGAAAAAAATGTTAACACTTTTCTACCAAAAAAGAATAATTTTTAACAAAATACACGTAGTATTTTCATAAAAATAGTTGAATATTAAAGTGAAGAAGATTGATGTTCAAACAAACATGATATAGTTCAATTTTCAGTTAAAAAATTAAGTTTCAATAAAAAAAATTAATTCATAACCAAAAAGATTAATTTTTAATAAAAAAGATGAATTTTCAACTAAAAAAGATGTTTAAAAAATAGAAAAGTTTAATTTTTAGTTAGAAAAATAAGTTTTTAACCAAATAAAATAAATCTTTGACGAAAAAGTTCAATTTTCAACCAAATAAATAAAGTTTCTACCAAAAAGATTAAATGTGTATAAAAAAATAAAAATTTCGACAAAAACTTTAGTTACATTTTTAGTTAAAGAAATTAATTTCTAAGAAAAAAAACTAATTTCCAACCAAAGAAATGGGTTTTCAACCAAAAAGATTAATTTTCTACCAAAAGATAATAGTTTTTAACAAAATACATGAGTGGGACGATGGTCGTGGGGGTTAAGGCGTAGGCTTTGAACCCACTCCGTCGGCTTGCGGGTTCGATTCCCGCCTAGCACTCTGGAAGAGTCTCGGTGGCCCATGCGGTGAACACTTGCCTAGCAAGGGAGTTGTTCATCTCCGGAGAGTCGTGGGACCGGTACCTCTAGAGAAAAAGGTTCTCTAAGTACTTAAGGCTGTTGCTCTTGGTGGTTCGGAACCCACCTTAAACTGTAGGTCCCCCTCCCACCACCAAGTATGTGTGTGGGAGGTGTGTGAAGGAATAGGGAAGAGATACAAGAACAATGTAAACCCTTAGGGGACACATTAGAAGCTTCCATTCCAACAAAATACATGAATTTTCAACCAAAAAGGTGAGTTTGTCACCAAGAAGATTAATATTCTACTATAAAAGACAAAGTTTTAACAATATACATAAAATTTCAAACAAATAGTTAAATTTTAAACAGAAGAACGTGAAATTTCAACAAAATAGTTAAAGGTTTAAACAATGCATTTAATTTTTAACTAAAATAAAAAATCTGTAACTAAAAAAAAATGAATTTTTAACCCAACAGTTGAATTTTCAAATAAAAAAAGATAAATTAAAAAACAATGGAATAAATCAAATAGTTAAATTTTTAGTTTAAAAAATTAATTTTCATTAAGAAACTAATTTTCAACCATAAAAATGAAATTTCAACCAAAAATATTAATTTTCTACCAAAAACGATAATTTTTAACAAAATACGTGAATATTCAACCAAACATTTTAATAGATTTAATGCTTTCACGATGATTGATTATAATAAATTAAGAATTTAAAGCCTTTTCGGGCTTCAATCGTGTGCAAAACTGCGAATCAAATATTTTAGTCTTTAATGGAATTTTCAACCTGATAGTTGAATTTTCAACCAAACAGGTTAATTTGCCACCGAAAAAAGACAAAATTGCAACAAAATAGATGAATTTTCAACTAAAAAAGATAAATTTTCAGCGAAATAGTTCAATTATCAACCAAAAAAATTAATTTTCTGTCAAGAATATCAAATGTATAAAAAAATGTGGACAACAAATTTAGTTAAATTTTTATTTAAGCAAAATAATTTTCAACTTTAATAAACCAGTTGTCAACCGTATAAATGAATTTTCATACAAATATTTGAATTTTTAATGTAATTTTCAACCTATGTGTTAAATTTTTAACCAAAAAGATGAATTCGTCACCATGAAGATAAATATTCTACCACAAAAGACAAAGTTTTAACAAAACACAGAAATTTGTAAACAAATAGTTAGTTGAATATTAAACTGGCGAAGATTTATGTTCAAAGAAACATGATATAGTTAAATTTTCTTTAAAAAAATTAAGTTTCAATAGAAAAAATTAGCTTATAACCAAGAAGATCAATTTTATACAAAAAGATTAATTTTTAATAAAATCAGGGTTCACGGCGCAAAAGGAGCTCAAAAAAGGGGAAATAGGGTAATTTTGTCACGAAAAAGGGGAAAGATGAAACATTTATTTTTACATGTCGAGAAGAAAAAACAATCTTTTTATAACAAATGTTACATTTCAAAAAAAAATTTCAATGATTTTTCAATGATTTCTGCCTATTAAGAATTTATTTTTAAAAATTGGATACTTGCAATGTAAATTTAAAACATTTTATTATTTTTTATTAATGAGGAACATTTTTTTCATGGTGTTTATAACGTTCCAAAATCGCAAAAAAGATAAGAAATCCCAAAAATCCTAACTCAGGACAAAATTTTTTTCCGAAAAACCAAAATAAAAATAAGATAAGTTTCGAACAAAATAGTTCAATTGTTGAATTAAGAACATCAGTTCTTAAAAAAATCGAATAGTTACATTTTCGTTTCGAAAAATTAATTTTAAATTGAAAAAACTGAATTTTCGCAAAAATTGTTGAATTTTGTAGCCTGAAAGAAGAATTTTCTACAATGCAGTTGATTCTTCAACACAAAAATATGAATTTTTAATTAAAAAGTTAATTTTTAACCAAAAATTTAAATTTTTAGTTTAAAAACCTAGTTTTTAACAAATAAAAAAACGATTTTTTTTCAAATTACATACATTTTTAACCAAATATTTAAATTTTCAAAATAAAAAAGATCAATTTTGATTCAAAAATGGAACTGCTACATTTTCATTTGAAAAAAACTAATTCTCAAATGAAAATAATATTTTTCTACCAAATTATTGAATTTTTGACCAAAGAAAAGGACTTTCTACAACACAGTGGAATTTTGAACTCAAATATATAAACTTCCAATACAAAAAATAATTTTCCATCAAAAATTGCAATTTTCAGTTTGAAAAAAAATGAATTTTCAACAAAGTAGTTTGATTTTCAACCCAAAAGACAGCTTTTCAACAAAATAAATATATTTTCAACCAAATAGTTAAATTTTTAACCAACTTTCCGCCAAAAAATATAACTCTTGAACGAAATTTGAACTTGCAACAAAATAGTTGAATTTGCGACTAAAAAAGATCAATTTTCAAACACAAATGGAATAGCTCAATTGTGAATTTAAAAAAATTAATTTTCAATGAAAAAAAAAGTTTCAACAATAGTTAAATTTTCAAGTAAAGATTAAAAAAAATTAGAAATTGCTCAAGATAAAACATTCAAAGTTGCAGTTGATGAATTTGGAATATTCCATTTTTTAATTGAGTATTTTACTGTATATTTTGAAAAAGGGGAAATTTTTTGAGAATAGTAGTTGAAATTTATTTTGTTTAAAATGTATGTAATCGGTTAAAAATGAATTTTTTTAAATTGAAAATTCACTTTAACTATTCAGTTTTGTGCGGAAAATTTACCTTTTTTGATAGAAATGTAATATTTTTCATTAGAAAATTATCTGTTTAGTAAAAAATTTAACTACTTTTTTTTAAGAATTAATTTCTCTCATTGGAAAAAAAACTATTTAGTTGAAAATTCGTTTTTTTGTGGATAGAAAATTCATCTTCTGGATTGAAAATTCCACTATTTGGTCAAAATTTCACATTTTTCGTTGAAAATACATCATTGTGATCTTCTTTATTTCAAAATTGAATTATTTTATTGAGAATTGATCTTTTTGGTTGAAAATGAGATTTTTCTTATTTAGAATTAATTTTTTCAACTGGAAATGTAACTTCCATTTTTTGTCGAAAATTGATCTTTTTTGATAGAAATTTATACTTCTTGGCTAAAAATTATACTATATTGTTGAAAATTTACCTGAATTTTATTGAAAATTAATTTTTTTACTGAAAATTTAACTATTCTATTTTTAGTTGAAAATTTATCTGTTTTCGGTGAAAATTTAATATTTTGTTGAAAATCCATTTTTTTTTTTGGTAAAAGAGTACTGTCATCAGTTGAAATTTCAACTTTTTGTTTGAAAATTAATTTCTTTGGTTGAAAATCAATTTGTTGAAAATTTTGTTGTTTTTTGCTTTTTGCTTGCAAATTTATTTCACTAACTGAAAATTATCCTACTTTATTTTTGGTAGAAAATGTATCCTTTTAGTTTGAAATTCATGTAGTTGTTTAAAAATTAAATTTTGTTTAGTTGAAGATTCATCATTTTAGTTGAAAATTCACTTTAACTATTCCATTTTTTGTGCAAAATTGATCTTTTTTGATAGAAGTGTAATCTTTCTCGTAAAAAATTATCTGCTCAGTAAAAAAGTAAACTATTCTATTTTTTGTTAGGAATTCATTTCTTTCATTGAAAAAAAAATGTTTAGTTGAAAATGTGTTTCTCACTATTTGGAAAAAATTTCATATTTTTGGTTGAAAATTCATCATTGTGATTAAAAAATAATTTCTTCGGTTGAAAATTCCATTTTCGCTTGAAAATATATACTTTTAGTTGATAAATAATTAATTTTGCTGAAAACTTTTTTTTTTTTTTAATTTTCTGACTTCAAATTAAAATATTATATTTTTGGTTTGTAAATCGATCTTCTTTATTTCGAAATGGAATTATTTTATTGAGAATTGATCTTTTTGGTTGAAAATGAGATTTTTCTTATTTAGAATTAATTTTTTCAACTGGAAATATAACTTCCATTTTTTGTCGAAAATTGATCTTTTTTGATAGAAATTTATTCTTTTTGGTTGAAAATTATACTATTTTGTTGAAAATTTACTTGAATTTTATTGAAAATTAATTTTTTTACTGAAAATTTAACTATTCTATTTTTAGTTGAAAATTGATCTGTTTTGCGTGAAAATTTAATATTTTGTTGAAAATTTTGCTTGAAAATATATACTTTTAGTTGATAAATAATTAATTTGGCTGAAAACTCGTTTTTCTTTCATTTACTTTTCTAACTGCAAATTGAAATATTATATTTTTGGTTTGTAAATTTATTTTTTTTAGTTCAAAAATGAATTATTTTGTTGAGAATTAATTTTTGGTTGAAAATTGATTGTCTTTACTGAAAATTTAATTCTTCTGTTTTGGGTTAAAAAATCATTTTTTTGTTATGAAAAAAAAAATTGTTTGGTTTAAGATTCATCATTTTAGTTGAAAATTAATTTCTTTTGTTGGAAATTTATCTTTTTGACTTGAGAACACAACTAAAAAGTGTTTTAAATATATTTAGAAACAAAATTTATCAAAGCTAATTCTAAAAATGGTTTCAGTTTCGTTTACGAAGATACGGACATTACAAAAGCGTTAGAAAAGGCAGTTGAAAAGGAACCGCTTTTCATTTGCAATGACGAAGGAACCTTAGACCCGCAAACAGGAATTTATGAAATACAGTCCTCAGGTAATAGTTAATTTTTAGACCTATTTTCTTTCCTTTCTCAAAAAATCGTTATCGTTAATTTATTGTACATATTAGTTACCCACTTATGAACAAAATGTCAGTGTAACTTTATTCCCCAATGATTCTTACAATCATTTGTATCTCCGTTGTAATTTATGTTTATTGTAAATAAATTGATTTCTATATTACTTGAACTTTTGAGTTTCTCTTGAATTTTTCACTTTGAAACCCGGGCACTCAAAGCCTAATATTTTTTCCAGGTGTTTTTAACTCAACCTTAACATCTGAGAATATTAATTTGGAAAGTTCAGAGTGCGTGGAAGGTGAAAATAGAAGATGCGTTTCAGAAGAAGCGAGAAATTCGATAGAGAACATGGAAGAGAAGAGTTTGATGAATTGAGAAGCTCTTAAATCGACAGTCTTGTTGATGAAGATTTTCATTTGTCTTTTCAAAGGTACATTTCGATTGTTCCTGCCGACAAAAATAGACCATCTCCGTAAGGAACAATCAAAATGTGATTTTTAGGCCGGATCAGTTTATTGGTCTCGAAAATGTTGTAAAAGTTTTCAGAATTATATTTAATATTTATACAATTTTCTCGTCATTTGCGGTTTTCAGGCTGGTAATTTTTTTTCAAAAAAATGTTTCAAAATAATTTTTTGAGACCGGGAGTTTTACAAATTATTAAAAAAAAATCTATCCAGTCACGTGAAATATCACAGATTTTATATTACATGGTGATGTAATGCAATTTAAAATGTTCTTTCTCTTTTTTGAGAAATTATTTACAAATTTCAATGAAAATGATAAGTTCAGTTGTTAACTTTTTCAGTTATATCATTCGGTTTACGATGCGTAATTCTACAATCTTCTTCTTTAAAAATTTGCCATTTTTTATCTTTATTTTTAAGCATACATTTTTCATTTTGATAATTTAAAAATGCAGTTTTTAAAAACTTAAAACAGTTAAAAAATAAAGACGTTTGCAATTGAAAAATTGGGATAAAAAACATTTTCAGTTGATTAACTGTAAATATAAATTATTGAATAATTTTTTTAATTGAACTGTATTTTAAGCATTAAAAAGTGAACAATAATGGATCCGCTAAAAATTAAAGAATTCAATTTCAAATGTTTTAATTAAGAAAAAGAACAATTATATAATGTTTAACAATATTTAACTGTTAATTTAAAACCAGTAATTATAAATTAAATATTCAGAATGAAACAATTTGAAACTGAATTGTTTGAAATAGAATTTTTTATCGTTAAATTAATAAGTGTTCAATTGTCATTTAATGCATCAAAATTCAACAATTTCACTCACAAATTAAAAATGTTTACGATAAAATTTTAAATGTGTTTCATTTGTGAGTGAAATTGTTAAATTTTGATGTATAAATGACAATTGAACACTTATTTTTTTTAAAGTTCGAGCAAGTTTAAATAATTATAATTTGAAATAATTAAAAAAAAGTAGATTTTTGCAGATTTCGAACACAAAATTTAGAAGCTGATTAAAAATTGTAAAAGATTGCAACAGATTAAAAAAAAATATCAAAAAAGAATCTGAAAGATTTTAAGACAAGTTTTTTAATTTTGAATAATTTTTTTCGGAAAAATTTGAATAATTGTAAAATATTTCTACATTTTTTAAACAAAATGTAGATTTTTGAAGCTTTTTAAGGATTTTGAAAAGTTTTACGAGTAAGATAATAAAAAAAAATTCTTGAGATTCCTGGAACAATATTTTTTTATTTTATTTTGAAAAAATAAATTTTAGAGAATATTTCAAAAGATATCAAAAGATTTCCAAGTTAAAAAATAATCTGGAAAATTTGAAGGATTTTTAAAGGTTTTAAGGTAATAAAAAAATTTTCTTGAGATTCCATCAAATCAAAACTTTTTAAGCAAAGTGTAGATTTTTCAAAATTTTGAAGATTTTTACAGATTTGGAAAGGTTTGAAAATAATAAAAAGAAAACTTCTTGAGAATCCTGGAAAAATCAATTTTTTGTAAAAAAAATCAAGGGAGTGTTTAAAAACATTTTCAAAATTGTCAAAAAAGGATCTGGAAAATTTTAAGGTATTTTTTTTTAATTTTGCTGGATTTTTGGAGAAAAAATTCGATTAATTTTGAAAGATGTTTAGAAGTTTTGAAAAAATATAAAAAAATTAATTTTCTTTTAAGATTTCAACCAATTTTGAGCAAAATGTAAATTTTTAAAGTTTTGAAATTAAATTTTGAAGTTTTTGAAGGATTTTGAAAGGTTTTAAGATAATAAAAATTTGTCTTGAGTTTTCTAGAAAAATTGACAATTATTTTTTTATACCGAAAAATTAATTTTAAGAGAATATTCCAAAAAATTTGAACAGAATTCTTAAATTGTCAAAAAAGAATCTGGAAGATTTTAAGGCTTTTTTTTTTATTTTGCAGAGTTTTTTAGGAAAAATTCGAATCATCTTGAAAGATGTTTAGATGTTTTCAAAAAATTGTTTAAAAAATATACATTTTTTAAAGATTTCAAAATTTTTTTAACAAAATGTAGATTTTTCAAGATTTTTAAATACAGTTTTTAAAGCTTAAGAATTTTGAAAAGTTTTAAGGTCATAAAAAAATGTTCTTAAGATTTCAAGGAAAATCAAAAAGGTTTTTTTATTTTGAGAAATTAATTTTAAGAGAATATTTTTTCAAATTTGAACAGATTTTCCAAAATTATCAAAAAAGAATCTGAAATTCTTTAAGATAATAAAAAAAATTTCTTGAGATTCCTAGGAAAATTGAAGTTGATTTTTTATTTTGAAAAATTAATTTTAAGAGGATATTTCAATATTTAGAAACTTCGAAAAAATTTCAAATTTTTTAAGCAAAATGTAGATTTTTAAAATTTTGAAGATTTTTAAGGATTTGGAAAAGTTTGAAGATAATAAAAAGAAAAATTCTTGAGATTCCTGTAAAAATCAATTTTGTTGTAAAAAAAATCAAGGGAATGTTTAAAAACATTTTCAAAATTGTCAAAAAAGGATTTGGAAAATTTTAAGGCATTCTTTTAATTTTGCAGAATTTTTTGAGAAAAAATTCGAAGAATTTTAGAAATTTGGAAAAAATTTCAAAAATAATTGATTTTTTTTTAAAGATTTCAACCAATTTTGAGCAAAATTAAAAATTTTAAAGATTTTGAAATAAAATTTTGAAGTTTTTGAAGGATTTTGAAAGGTTTTAAGATAATAAAAAAATTGTCTTGAGTATTCTAGAAAAATTGACAATTATTTTTTATATTGAATAATTAATTTTAAGAGAATATTTCAAAAGTTTGTTACAGATTTCTAAAATCGTCAAAAAAGAATCTCTAAGATTTTAAGACAATTTTTTTTATTTTGGTGAGTTATTTTAGGAAAAATTGGAATCGTTTTGAAAGATATTTAGAAGTTAAAAAAAATTGTTTAAAAAAATATTTTTTTAAAGATTTCAAACAATTTTAAACAAAGTGTAGATTTTTGAAGATTTTTAAATACAATTTTTAAAGCTTAAGAATTTTGAAAAGTTTCAAAATAATAAAAAAATGTTCTTAAGATTTCTAGGAAAATCAAAAAGGCTTTTTTATTTTGAGAAATTAATTTTAAGAGTTTATTTTTGCAAATTTGAACAGATTTTCCAAAATTTTTATTGAAAAATTAATTAATTTGAGAATATTTCAAAAAATTTGAACAGATTTCTTAAATTATCAAAAAAGAATCTCTAAGATTTTAAGACAATTTTTTTATTTTGCTGAGTTTTTTTAGGAAAAGTGCTGTTTTTAAAGCTGAAGGATTTTGAAAAGTTTTAAGATAATAGAAAAATGTTCTTAAGATTTCTAGGAAAATCAAAAAGGTTTTTTTATCTTGAAAAATTAATTTTAAGAGAATATTTTTTTTAATTTGAACAGATTTTCCAAAATTATCAAAAAAGAATCTGGAAGATTTTAAGGCTTTTTTTTTTAATTTTGCCGATTTTTCAAAAGAAAAATTCGAATAATTTAGAAGTTCAACAAATAATTTAAAATTTTAAGGTTTCACAAAATTAAAAAAAAAAGTAGATTTTTGAAGATTTTCGAATAAAATGTTGAAGCTTCTTACGGATTTTGAAAGGTTTTAAAATAATAAAAAAAGGTTCTTGAGATTCCTGGAAAATTTGAAAATGATTTTTTATTTTCAAAAAGTAATTTTAAGAGAATATTGCAAAAGATTTCCAATTTTTTTTAAATTAATCTGGAAGTTTTTAATTTTTCATAATTTTTCAAGGGAAAATTCGAATAATTTTATGATATTGAGAAGTTTTGAAAAAATTTCAAAAATAATTAAAAATTCTAAAAGGTTTAAAAATTTGTTAAACAAAATGTACTTTTTAAAGATTTTTGAATAAAATTTTGAAACTTACGAATTTAAAAATAATTTTAAAAAAATTGAGATTCCTAGAAAAATTAAAACAAAAATTTATTTCAGAAAATAATTTGAAGAAAATATTTTAAACAAAAATAAGTTTAGTTTGGAGGTTTGCAGTGGTTTATTGGAATTTTAAATACAAATTTAGATTAGATTCGACTTGAATTTTTGCTCCATTTTTCTGCCCAAAAAAATTATTTTTCTAAAATGAAAATTTAATTTTTCCAGGAATCTAAAAAAAATGATTATCTTAAATCTTTTGAAAATCAATAAAAGACTTCAAAATTCTACATTTTGTTAAAAAAAATTAAATTCTCAACAAATTATAATTATTTTTGGATATTTTTTCAGAACTTCGAATTTATCTTTGCAAATAATTCGAATTTTTCTTTAAAACATGCTGCAAAATTAAAAAAATTGCCCTAAAATTTTCCAGATTCTTTTTGACAATTTTTTTAAATCAGTTGAAATCTTTTGAAATTTTCTCCTAAAATTAATTTTTCAAAATAAAAAAATGAGTTTGAAAATTAAAAAATGTATTGATTCATTCTTCAGTTCTGAATCTTTGAACTGTACAATTTATAAAAATTTTAAATGGTAAATTTTGCAGATTAACTGCATTTAATGTAAATTTTTTCAATTGAAAAGTGTTACGTTTTGAATAAAAAAAGGTTTAAATAAACAAAATTTTAACTTTAATTTTTAAACTTTAAAACTCATGAGTTCAAATAAAAAAATTATTAGCTTTGAGAGTTCAAATTTTTTAATGTCATTGACGAAAAATAATTTTAATAACCGGGAATTGTTTTGATTGATTAAAACGGTCACCCTGGTTTTTATTTTTTATTCTTGCCGTTAATATCCTTTTTATCGAATTTTTTATATAAGATATCTAATTTGTCTTGGAAGATAAACCACATGCCAAAATATATCTTGGTTAAAGAGACACCAGTACTAAATCTGCATTTAAAGATAAAAAATTTCGACTTTTTTCTGTTTCTGGGAGTAAATTTACATAATTAATGATTTACATGTTATTTATTGAATAAAAGAGACTGAATAAGTTTTTCTATAAAATCCGAAGAACTTTAATTAAAAAAAAAAAAAAAACTTTGGGTTTGCGTTAATAGTATAATACTCTGTAAAAAGTGAACATAGGTAAGAGAATTGTAATTATAAAACTAGTAAAATGGAAAAGATGATTTTCACATTATCCATGTAAAATGTAAATATATAAAAAGAATACTCAAAATTTCAAATTTTTTAAAATCAGATGAATATTTCTAAAATGTAATTATGGTCGTCAATTCTTTACAGGATATTTACTATTATTTTTGTGCTTTATCTTTAGCAATCAACAAGAAGCTACTAATCTCTATAATTTTAACAAAAATAACTGTTTCGTTTGTTTCAATTTTTAATGCAAATTTTAACTCGCTTGGAAAATTAGATTTTCAAAATATAAAAGTTTTAAATATAATTCTTTTTAATAGTCTTAAAAAATTCTGCAAATAATATTTTTTCAATGCCTTTTTTTCACGGAAGAACTTTTTTAACTTTTTCATTTTTTTCACAAATTTATTTTTTATGAATTGTGTTAAAAATTGTGATTAAAAATACAGTTTATAGTTTAAAAATCCTAGCTCATACTTCTAATTTTAAATATTTTCGTGAAAAAAGGCATTACAAAAATTATTTGCAGAATTTTTAAAGACTATTAAAGGAAATTATGTTTATAAAAATTTTATTAAATAGAAAATGGATAAATAAAAAAAGTGCAGGCAGCGAGAGTCGAACACGCTACTTTCTCTTATGAACCGAAACAATTTTGTGTCCAAATTTGCATTGAAAATTCGAACCGCGCAGCTCTGCGATGTATGTAAAAAGTAAGAATAAGTTCACAAATTCAGTAGAATACGATATTTGTTGTAATTTTAAGATTTAGTTTAATATCATATAATAATTTCATGTCATTTATAAAAATTAAGACAACCTAGGAAATTTTTATGATTTTTAATCTGTTCCTAACGAGAAGCTACGTTTTTTACATCGAATATTTTTAGTATTAAAGACGCAATAAAATTGTCAATTTGAATTATATAATTGGAAAAGTAAGTAGAAATAAGAATTTAGATTTTAGCGGTTTTGGTTACTTATTTTGAACCAGCAACTGAGCAATATTGGTTAATTCAATGTTTAGGTATATAAAAAAAAAAAGAATTTTATTCCGGTGTGAAAGTTTTTGCGGTAAAGAAATCACGATTTTTTTCCATGTTTGTCTTATATTTCAGTAACGATTAAGTATTAAGGCGGGTCGAAAAAGACATTTTTTTAAATCGAAATACCGTATAGAAAAGTTGCCTTTCGGGGTCTATTTAAATTTTTTTGTTGTTGTAAATCTAGAAAAATTAGACCTGGAATTGTCCCTATTTTTTTCTATGTCAAGAAATTTTTTCGAGAGCATGCTTCATTTTTAAAAGTAAAAATTCGTACTTTTTGATTTGAAATTAATTTTTTAACTGAAAATTTATTCTTTTTTTGGTTGAAAATTAATGTTTTTTCTTAATTTTTTTTTTATATAAAAAGAATTCTCAAAATTTCAAATTTTTTCAAATCAGATAAACATTTCTAAAATGTAATTACGGTCATCAATTCAATGGATATTTTTTCAATTTGTAATTCGCAAACTATAATTTTCAATTAGTTTGAAATTTTTTTCTCTCTTACCACATAAATCTTTCTTGGTTGAAAATTCAACTTTTTTTGATTAAAAATTGAAATCTTATTTTGGTTAAAATATCAACTACATTTTTAGTTCAGAATTCATCTTTTTTTTTTAATGAAAATTTAAAAAATACTTTATTGAAAGTTAAACTCTTGTTAAAAATTAATTTTGTTGATTGAAGATTCATAATTTTAATTGAAACTTCATCTTTTTGATTGAAAAATGAGCCTTTTTGTTGAAAATTAATTTTCTCTATGGCGGAAAATTAATTTTTCTGACAGAAAACATAACTTTTCCAATTGAATATTCCACTATTTTAATTAAACATTAATTTTTTTAACTGAAAATTACACTATTCATTTCTTGGTAGACAATTGATCTTTTTCAGTAGGAAATTCATGTTTTCTGTTAAAAATTCGGTTCTTTTTTTGTAGAAATGAATCTTCTTGGTTGAAAATTCATCTTTTTGGTTAAAAGCTTATTTTTTCAAATACAAAATTCAACAATTTGGTTAAAAATTCGTCTTTTAGTTGAAAATTCAATTTTTTCGTTGAAAATTCATGTATTTTGTTAAAAAATCATATTTTTTGGTAGAATTTAATCTTTTTGTTTGAAAATTAATTTTCTTGTTCGAAAATTTATCTTTTTGTTTGAAAAATAATTTTCCTGTTTGAAAATTTATCTTTTTGGTTTAAAAATTCAAGTATTTCAGTTAAATATTAATCTTTTTGGTCAAAAATTTTAACTGATTCAGTTAAAAATTCATCATTTTAGTTTAAAAAAATTTTTTTGTTAAAAATTACTTTTTTCAATTGAAAATGTAACTATTCCAGTTGAAGATTCATAATTTCAGTTGAAAATTCATGATTATTTGAAAATATTTATATTTTTTTTTAAATTAATATTTTTTGGTAGAAATTTTTCAACTGAAAATGAAACTATTCCAATCGAATATTCCATCATTTTAGTTGAAAATTCACCTCTTACTAATTTTTTTACCTGAAAATTTAATTATTCAATTTTTCGTTGAAATTGTATCTTTTTTAATTAAAAATTCAAGTATTTTTCAGTTAAAAATTGAATGATTTAATGAATAATAATTCAATTAATAATTTTCTACCAGGAAACGAATTTTCGAAAAATACATGAATTTTCAACAAAATAGTTGGATTTTCAAAACAAAAAATGGCATATTTAACAGCTTATAAAATTATTTTTCATTAAAAAAAAAACTAATTTTTAACCATGAATTTTGATCGAAGAAAATTAAGTTTCTATTTTTTTGGTAGAAAATCAAGCTTTTTGTTTGAAAGAATATTTTTTATAACACAATTTGTCAAACATTTTCTAAATGAAAAATATTATTTGTATCCCTAGAAACTGGAAAAAAAAACATTATTTATAATAAATTTGAAAAAGTGTATACATATTCCGAGATCATTGTTTTAAAAAATGCGAAATATTTGAGTAAATCCGTACCATTAAAAATTCTTAAATTTTAAATCAAAAAGATGAATTTCGAACTAAAATTATAAATATTTAACTGGAACACTTGAATTATCAACCAAAAAGATCAATTTTTAAAGAAAAAGATTAATTTTCAAATAAAAAAATTAATTTTCTACCAAAACAATACAATTTTTCAACAAAATACACGAATTTTTAACGAAATAGTTGATTTTTTAATTAAAGAAGACGAATTTTCAACCGAAAATGAATAATAACCAACTAAAACAATGAATCTTTAACTAAAATAGTTAAATTTTTAAACAAAAAAATTAATTTTTATTAAAAAAGATAAACTGCGAACCAAAACTTGAATAATTAAATTTCAAGTTAAAAAAATTAATGTTTAACCAAACAGATGAATTTTCAACTACAAGTATGGAATTTTCAATTGGAATAAGTTAAATTTTCTGTTAAAAATTACTTTCTGCAATAGTAAAATTTTAAACCAGAAAGATGAATTTTTAACTGAAATGATTCATCTTTAAAAAGAATACTTGCATTTTTGACCAAAAATATTAATTTTCAACGAAGAAGATTAATTTCTACTAAAAAAGATGAATTTTCAACTAAAACAGATCATTTTTCAACCAAAAAATGAATAAATAAATTTTTAGTCAAAAAATGAAGGTTCAACCAAAGAGAAGAATTTTTACTAAAATTATGAAATATTCAACTGGAATAACATTATCGTTTAATAATAAAATTTTCAATTAGAAAAAAAAAAATAATTTTCAGCACAAAAACACCCAAAGAAAAAAAAATTTCAATCAAACAGCTCATTTTTCAAGCAAAGAAATTAATTTTTAATCAAAACGATGAATCCTCAACCAAAAAAAAAATTAATTTTCAACAAGAGTTTAACTTTCAACCATATAATTTTATTTCCAACATAAAAGATGGATTTTCAACTGAAATTATAAATATTTAACTGGAAAATTTACAGTTTTAACCGAAAAAAAAGAATTTTCTAACAAAAAGATTAATTTTCGAAGAAAAAGATCATTTTTTACAAAAAAATCAAATTTTTAACTAGAAAAGATCAATTTTCAACTAAAAATGGAACAGTTAAATTTTCAAAAATTAATATTCAACCAAACCGATGAATTTTCTACCAGAATTCTCAACCAGAGATAAATTTTTAATTAAAATAATGAATCTTTAACAAAAAACATTAATTTTTAACAAAAGACTTTAACTTTTAACCAAGTAGTTGAATTTTTAACTAAAAAAGGATGAATTCGCCAAAGAACAGAAAATGTGTGATTTTTCTGCATCTACAACTTTTTTCAATACTGTTGGCAATTTAGATTTAAAAAAATGAGAAAAATGTTAAACCTTTATGATAATTGAGCTTCGCTCTAATGTTGAATAGAAAAAATTTTAATAGTAAAGTACTTGAAACCCCAAAAGACAATTTTTCTATACGGTTACCATCTCGATGTAAAAAAACGGCAATTTTTGTCCCGTCTTACTAGGTATATTCTCAGGTTTTAATTATTTCAGCAACCTCTGTACTGTCAATTTGGAACTGTATATTCGTAAAACATGCTGTACATAGATAAATTACATTTGGAAAATGCATTAAATCGCCAGTCTTGAAATTAGAGTGGAAATAAAGTTGTTGCTTTATAATAATCAAGGTTGATATTTATTATTCCTAGCTTAAGACAGGATCCTTAGTTTCAGTAGTTTGTGATTAATTAGAATTAATAAGGACGTGGAGGTGGACCGCCGCGCATCATACCAGGTGGTGGGCCTCTCATTGGTGGTCCCATTGGAGGTCCTCCTCGACCCATCGGAGGCATTCCAGGAGGCATACCTAAAATTAGAGATATGCAAATAATTTAGGATTCAAATTCAGGTTTATCAAAAATAAAAATTGAAAAAAACAATCTTTTTATAACAAATGTTATATTTTAAAAAAATGTTCAATGATTTTTCAATGATTTCTGCAATTAAAGAGTTTATTTTTTTAAATTGGATACTTTCAATGTAAATTTAAAACTACTCTCTTCAGTAGAGCGAAGTACAAATACTAAAATTAATCGAAATATTTGAGCTAAGGGATAACAATTTGTGGGTCGAATTCCAAAATAAGTGAAGAAAAACATTTTTTAATCGGTGAATATCTTCTGTTCTCTTTTTGAAATTTACAATTAGAAATTGTAATAATTAAAAAAAATTTGTCTTATTAAATTTTATTTTAATGTACTAAAACATGTTTTTTGGATTGATTCGAACCAGAAATGTCTTCAACTTGAACCAAAGAAACATGTTATTATTTTTTATCCATGGGAAATATTTTTTTCGCGGTGTTTCTAACGTTTCAAAATCGCAAAAAAATATGAAATCCCAAAAATCCTAACTCATGAGAAAAATTTGTTTCCGAAAAACCAAAATGAAAAAATGGTTATTTGGTTCAAGCTAAATAAATTTCAGGTCCGACATATTCAACTTTTTTTAAAAATGTGTGTGTATCACTCAATAAAAAAAAACATGTTTTAGCACATTTTCAAAAAAAGTGTAACTGAGCAAGAAATCTATTTTTAAATTTTCAA
>CAKNXH010057195.1:0-70430 GCA_932178445.1 Andricus quercusramuli
ATATGTTTGTTTAATTACATATTACGAAAATCGACGTTTAGACTCGTCTTTGGATCTTCCTAAAGATGATAACATTATTGAAAAAGTGTCTGAAACAAATCGTTCGATGAAATTGAAAACACAAACAAAACGGTTATCAATCAAAACTGTTGGAAATTTTGTTGTTTTTACACTTTTTTTTTAACTTATGTAGTCGTCCTCTTTAAACAGAAGGAAGAGACTACTCGTCGAAAAGGTTTTTAAGTCATTTTTGTCGGAGAAAGAACATTTCTTTTTACACAAAAGACAGGTAAACAAAAACTCGCACTTTTTAAACAAATTATAGAAAAAGTATCGTGTCGCACACATTGAAAAAGCGACGATGTAAAACTCTCGCTTTTTCAACTTGTAGCACAATATACTATTAATGATTGAAGTTTTGTTTTTAGGGTTCCGTAGCCCCCCCAGCCCGGGCAAAAGAGCATAAAGGCCAACATTTTTTCGAAAAATTTTTTTGTTTCAAAATTTGTTTTCAACCTTTTTTTTCAACAATTTTTTTTTAGTTTTTCTTTATAGTGCAGTACGCAGGTAACATTGAGCATGCATGAATAGTGTAATGCAGTTTCTCTGCGGATTCATGTTCAGGGGGTTCTAGATAATAAAAGAATGCAGGGTGCCGACTTCTAATAGTGTGAGTTCACCCGGGGGTGGGGGCAGGGGGTGAGCGCATCGAACAGTGGTATCTCTTACGAATTAATCAGTTAATTTGCAACTTTCTACTCAAATTAATTGTGTTGTTCTTTATTTATGTTTAATTGAACATATTTTCAACAATCTTAGTGAAGCACTCCGTAAAGAACTCATATTATCTCTTCATAACAACCCTGAAGCATTAATTATTCCCAGAGCGGCACATGTACAATGCGCGTTTCGTGAAGATTTGTACTCACGAATAGAATTTCATAAACGCAACAGTGGGAAATGGGAAAGAAACAGATATTTCCTAAAATATTGCATGTATAAATAGTTTTAGCCCTGTGCGGATGTTAAAGGGTCTTTGGCATGCTGAATGAATTTGGTGAGATACAGTGAAACAGTAAAATACGCACACAGTTTGGTCACGCGATGTAACCTGAAAATTTGAACGATAATTAATATTTAGAGGGTAAAACATCCTCAAATGTTAATGGCGATAGGGCCAACACACAATGTACAGAATAGCCGACTTTATACACTTTTTTAAAAATTAAAAATAGTGTCAAATTACCTTGTCATAAAACAAATTTTTTCAGTGGGAAAAGTATTACCGGAAAAGATATTTAAAGCACCCTTAGTTTTTCAAAATCACAAAATCATCAAAATGACCGTCTTTACACATTTTTTTCGAATTCAAAATAGTTTTAAAGTAACTTGTCATAAAACAAGTTTTTTCAGTGGGAAAAGTATCATCGGAAAAGATATTTAAAAGATGATTTTGTGCTTTTGAAAAACTGAGGGTGGTTTTAAATATCTTTTCCGGTGATACTTATCCCACTGAAAAAACTTGTCTTATGACAAAGTAATGTAACACAATTTTTCATTCGAAAAAAAAGTGTATACAGGCGGCCATTCTACCCAAATTGTGTGTTGGCCCTATCTGCATTAACATTTGAGGGTGTCTTACCCTTAAGAAAATTGTTATCGTTAGATTGTTTTGTATAATACTCACCTTTATGCATTCTTGAACTGATTCGGCTAGGCAAAACTGAGAAAATAATTTTTTCCATTTCGTTCATTTGAATGGTCGGAACTTCAGGCACATGGTTACGCAAGGTTGTTGGGGGTCGTCAAAGAAAGTTTGATGAGGCCCCTAACAAGGATCCTTCTTAAATTCAAATCAGTGTCAGGGGCCATCTTTGGGGCCCCAATAAGGCTATTTTCCAAATACACTAGAGTCCCTCTGCAGCAGCTGTCTCGGGGGTACCCTTAATCAACAAACATGCTACAGAGGGACTCTCTGGACCATTCTTATTTTCCCTTTTGCTTGTGGCTTCTTATAGCGCCGAACGGTAAACATCGCAACTCCGCTGACCTTGCAAACGCCTCCCTCTCGTCCCCTCGGACCGCCTTGTGTGTTATAGAGGGAAGTGCTATAGAGGGACTCTAGTGTAAATGCCATTCTTGTTCTGTACATTCACAAAATAATTCCGTAATAGCGTGACAAATATTTTCCAATCATTTCGGAAAAAATTATAATTATAGAAGGTAGATTGTGAGAAATAATACTTCATTCATAATCTTGGTTTTTAGTATTATAATTTTCCCACAGACGAAATGTCCTCTGGAATTTTCAAACGAATTTGACGTACTTTTTTGTTCCAGCTTTAAAGAATTGCAGGATGCAAACAAAAAAATTACACAATTATGCTGATAAGTTAATACGATTATATATAAATGAACCTTCAAGATGTTTATAAGAACATTGTAAGGAGCTTATTATTTTTAGACTTCATTTGAAATTCAAGAAAATTTTGAAATTCGCACTATATATGTAAGAGCTTCTTAGCAAATTGACAGAATGACTTCAATTCTAGATTTATTTTATAATGAATTTAAATAGCTTAACTTGAAGAAGAATGAATCAATTTCAACATTCAGTTAATAAAATTAGCAGACCATAAGTGAATGACGGAAAATATGGTGCCCAAATATGTACACTAATTTATTTCTTTTAAATTGTCAATTTTGTGCATTCTCACTCTGTTCAGTGCATGAAAAGCTGCTTCTACCTGTATATAGGCATTAGATTTCGATTATATTTGAGAACAATTTATCTCATTTTGAAGATTTTACTCAGTTTTCCGTACTTGGCAGTTCTAAATATCAACAGATTTCAATTTTTTTTCAAAATGTGTTTCTCTTCACAAGTCACTGATTATTGGGTTAGCATATATAGATTTCGAAACTTCGTGCAAAATGCATCATCCTACCTGAGTTTACCTGTGATGACTCACATAATTTACGGTTTTCATTTGAATTCATATAGATAAATACGTGTATTTATGTATATTTGTTTACTAATTAAAGGTATTTTTAATTGTACATTTTACGTATGGGACCGAAAACTGTTTCAAATCAGGCAGATTCTATTTTCTATATTTTCAAAAAACAAGAAAGTATTTGTTTATCTTCTTTTCTAATATTTTTGTCTATTTTAATCTAATATTTTATAAGACATATGTTTCTTTCCCATTTTCCACTGCTGCATTTTTTAACTTATAATCTTGAGTCCAAATCTTCACAAAATTCACATTGTACATGTGTCGCTCTGGGAATAATATTAATACTTCAGGGTTGTTATAAAGCGATGATATGATTTTTTGACGAAGTTTTTCACTAGATTTTGGTTAAAATATGTTTAGTTCGACACAAATAAAGAAAAATACATTCAATTTGAGTAGAAAATTGCAAATTGAATGATTAATTCGTAAGAGATAACGCCGCTCCGTACGTTCGCCTACCCCCCCCCCCCCCCCCCCGGGCAAACGCACACTATGGGAAGCTGGCACCCTGCATTTTTTCATTATCTAGAAACCCCTGGATATCGATCCAAAGGGAAACTGCGTCGCACTATTTATGCATGCTTAACGTTATCTATGTCCTCGTCTATTAAACATAAAAAACAGATTTCGAAATTTCTTTACTCCACTCTATGCAATATAAAATTAGTATTTTTCGCTACCTCCTCCTAACAACTTTTTCGGACGGGCCTTGCAAAAAATATGGTGTGATACACGTGCGCATAGGTGGTTGGTAACTCGTGTGATTGCATCATTCGCCTGCGGCTCGAAGCTTATCCTGCAACACGGAAAAAAAATTAAATTAAATTTTATAGAACTAGTCCTATAGTAGAGGATACGACGGGTAGTTTAGTAAAAGTTAAAATCTTCTTGGTTTTACATTGCATCGAACTATTTTACGAAATGTAATACAGAGATCTATAAAATGTAAATGATGAGGTGACGTATTCTCTATTAGGAGTCAGGATGCGAAAAACGTAGAATAGTTCTAGAAAATCTAAAAGTCCAGCTAATATACAATCTACATCGGAGAAGTCTCGAAGCTATAGAGAACAGTTCTATAAAATCATGGGCAATTTTTAGCCTGAAAAAAATATTTTTTATTATCATTATTATAATCATTATGTTTAATATTTGTTCAAATATTTAGGTACATAATTATTTACTATTATAAAAACAATCACTACACTAATAATCGCACGCTATTAAAATTCTTATTCGCTGTGGGTTCGAACCCCCTACCTACGCATTCGGAGCTCCTAACAAAACCTCGCAGCTAACATAACTTGTAGTATAACAAAAATCTAAAATATAAGCTACAGCTGTGCAAGGCTGTATGCCAAATTTTCGTGATTTGAAAATTCTAGTTTAATAATTTCGGAAATTTGAAATTTCTGGAGTTTTATATTTATAATGTTAGTAATTTCACGAATAGCACATTTCGAAAATTTAGTTTAAAATTTAGGTAATTACAAATTTCGGGATCTTTGACATTTTTAAAATTTTGGAAATTTAAAATTTCGAAAAAATTTTTAATCGCAAATTCTTTTTTGGTTATAAGTTCTAGTAGGTTCAAAATTAATAAGATGTTATATAGCTATATGGAATAAGTTTATATAAGTTATATAAAATGAAAGGCTTGCATTGAAAATAATTTTAAAAGGTCAATTCCTGATTCTATATTCTTTGAATCGATTAAATAAGGTATGACATGGGAAAAGTTGAATCTGTTTCAATTTTTAACGTTAAAAATTAAAATCCTAAGTTTTTAAGGTTCATATTTTGTAATTAAAATTTGGGAAATATTGGGAAAGTTCCTTGGACTTTATAGTTTCCCAATACTTTTTTTTACAAACTTCATGATGATTTTTAAAACTTCAGAATGATATCTGACTTCACAAAATTTTAAAATGTTGTCATTCGCTTCGACGTATATTTATGATTGACTCCGATCATACATTAAGATGTTTATTTCTGATGAAGGCCCACAGATGAGGCCGAAACGTCAATACAAAGGAATTTTCACTCGATTTATTTTTTTTATTTTTTCTAAATGGATCGTAAGACCGAAACAAAAATATGAAAACTTTGTTTTCTCTCATATTTTCTTAATGTAAAAAAACGATCGAAGAAAGCTTGACTTGGTGATTTCTTTAGAAATCTTGAGGTTTATCTACCAAAATAACTACCAATGGTGAGTCGACGGTGGTTAATTTGGTGGTTGAAACAATTCAAATTTTTAAAAAGTTCTCGTAGAATACGTGCTAAACTACCTGGTGCGCGACTCGGTGCATCCGGATCGTCAACTCACCACTGTTAATTATTTTGGATGTTGACACAATTTGCATTTTAAAACAGTTCTCGGAGGATACGTGCCAAACGACCTGGTGCACGTTCCGGTGCATCCCGATCGTCGACTCACCATTGGTAGTTATTTTGGCTATTTATACAATTTAGATTCTAAAAAAGTTCTTGTAGATGACGTCTTGAACGACCTGGTGCACGTTCCGGTGCAGCCGGGTAGTGGATTTACTATTTAGATATGTGTCGGTTATTGGCAAACTTAATATTTTAATTTTCAACGCATCCTAATGTTCTCTAAGACTTGAGTTCTTTTTTTCACGCGGGAGCGATGCGGAAAAGTCGCTGCCTGCGCACAGTAGCGACTGCGCAGCTACATTTTAAAGAACTGAAGTCTATAGATCTTATATTGAAGTAGTTCACAAACACTCAATACTTCGAATCAAATTTCTATGAGATTTTTCAACATTTTTTGAAGAATTTTTCTATACATTTGACTGAATTGAGGTATTTACACCTTATAATTATGTGATTACAAACTTTCAATACCTCAATTGTGATTTCTACGAAAGTTTTTAGCATTCTTTCATGAATTTCTCTATATATTTTATTAAACTTTCCCAAATCGGAGTTCAATATAGAGTTTACAAAATTCTTGTAGAGTTATTCTAGGATTGTTCTAAATTAAATCCTGAAAGTTATACAGAATATAGGAAATTTGTTCAAGATTCGCTCTCATCCCCGACTCTTGAAATAGTTCAAGAAAGTGTAATGAACTTCTTTTTCCGTGAAGATTCACACTCGCACACAGTCACCTATTTTGCGCACTTGTATCACAAATAACTATAGTGCAATAGGATTTTGTCCACTCTGATTATTATAATTCATAATTATTTTTTTCATCACAGTAAAAAAATTTTTTATTGTGAAGTGAAAATAGTTTCTTGGCAATTCAAGTCTCTAAGAGCGCATCGTAATTTCTTCATTTTTGAAGAATGTAGGATTGCATCTGAAAAATAAAAAATAAAGTTTAATGTCACGTATCTTACATTGAAAAAAAATGAATACAAACACATTTTCAGGGACACTTTGAACCTAGATTCAATATTTACAAAAGTAGTTTTCCTTATTCAATGTTACACTATCCATATTCTCATTTTCTTTCACAATATCAAAGAAAAAATCACGACCTTCTACACTAGTTTCGAAGGATCTACCGTACATCTTGAATATCCACAAAATTAAATGTCAAATAAATATTAATATTAAAAAGTGCATATTTTCTCAAGGATGTTTTTTCGTTAAAAAAAGGAAATGTATCCAACGTATTTAGTAAATTTGAATTCGGTAGAGATGAATTTGAAAGATGTTAGTCAAAAATTTGATTTTCTGAGAAATGACTTCTGCCTACGTATTCATTTCTCAGCTTCAAGGAAAGTTTTAGTAAAGAGGTGAATTTTATGTAAGCTGCGAATGAACACTGAACATTTTTTGCTGAAACGTAATTCGAAATTTTTGAGAATTTAAGAAATTAGTCCACATAAATATTTTTATTTTCCACAGTGTAGCTATGATCGTAAATTGGAATGAATATTAAGGTAAAATATACACGGAAAAAATAAGTTGTCGAAACTTCACTTGACTAGTCAACCATTCTAGGATAGGCCACTCTTTTTTAGAATCTCGTATAATTTTGATTAAAGAACCGCAGACTTCATCGAAAAAGTGAAGAAAGTCATCGAATTATTGGAAGCCAATCTAGGAACATCAGTTTTCGAATTTTTATTCAGCAGATTTTGACAAAGTTCAAGGCAAACATTCAATTGTTCATAAAAAGTCCTCCAGATTCCAAACGATTTGGAATACAATAACTCTAGCACAGAAACGAATAACTGATTTATAAGTTGTCGAAGAATCCGTTGACTGTCTTCTACATATCTATATATTCACAATGTACAGTCACATTGGATGCTCAGGTGAAGTGGTATATGTATCAGTCTGAATGGAGTCGCGGTCACCGGCAATGAACAAATGAGCGCCGATTTAAAATTGACTTTTCACTGACATTTGTGCAAAATATTCAATGTGTTAAGTTAGCCGTGGGGTCTAGTGGTTAGGGATAAGTTGCGTTCGATAGGTGTTAGGTAGTTCGAATCCCGCCGCAAAATTTCTTTCGATTTTTCATAGGTTCGTGTGTATCTGTAAAAATAAATATAAATTAAGCGTGAGCCTATGTGAATAACAATATAGTAAATATAACCGCGAAATATATATTTTTGTAACTTGGCTATACTGTTTTCTAAAAACTCGTTAGGAGTCATCGAAAGTTTCATTGACTGGCTTCGAAGCATTAGTGTATCAGTGTTTCAAGAACTCTATTCCTCTGGTCTTCACATTTTCATTGAAATTATTTTGTACTTTCGACAACTCTTTCTACTTTTTAAACATTTATCAATCAAGGTTTGTAAGACGATTCTTCCAATTTATGACATACGTTTAACCCTATCCTAGAGTAGTTGACTCAGTCATTCAAAATTTCAACAACTAATTTTTTCCGTGTATAAGTGGGGTTACAGTAATTTGTAATTTAATGTGATGTGTGTGAAATTTTGTTAAATTAATTCAAATTTCTACAGATTTTCTACTTACCTTCACGAAATTAACTTCCAATACCGTACACTATCAATAAAATAATTAAATTTAAGTATTTAGCATGTTTGAAATTTAACCCTCACGAGTTGCTGAAATTTTCAAATATTGAACTATTTCGAGTGGGATTGGTGACACAATGTTTGTTTGTGTAAGTGGCAACTGTAGCGCCTCTGCGACAGGGCTTCGAACTATCTATCCAAATAATTGTCTCAGTGAAATATTAGCCAGCTTGCGGGGCCTGGATGTGGCCGAAAAATAAAATTGTTAGGGGTAAAGTATTACACCACTTAACCGTTTACGTTCAACATTCACCAAAATCGTCCAGCTATGCTGGAGATTCGAGCACCACCACCAAGGAGTGACCCAAATACAAAAAAACTTCCACGCCGTAGCTTCTGCCTGAGGGCAGCCGACAGCAAAGTTAAAACTTATTGTGAACGCTGAGTTGGTGCAATTTTTGGCGAGCAACTAAATAAAACTTTGTAAAGTTTGTTCAAGGTAAATTCCACTCTTTCTTTATGCTCTTATGACTTTTGACAACTCTCTCAAGAAATAATAATTGAAATAATTGAGTTTATTTCCCATTCCTTGTGATTTTATCCATGTGACAGTTTTTCATCATTTACATTACTTCAGACGCTCAAAGAAATATCTTTTTTTTTCCAAGAAACGCAAAAGTCGCCTGCATGCATTTAAGGGTTGTCTATTCTTCTTTTTGAATATGTTAGAATTTTTGTAATCCGTTGATTTCCTGGAAAACTACAGCAGCTTTTATAAAAAAAAGCCATTTTAACCCATTTTTTTTATACAAATTTTTCTACTGTTTTCCATCGAACTAACAGACACTGGTTATTACTATTGTCTTCTTCATTCATAAACAAATGAAAAACATTGATGTATGAGAAAATTCATATACCTATGCCTTCTATGGTTGAAAACCAGCGGCGTGCCTTTGTTGTGGGAATGAACCAAGTACATTGCGTTAGAAGAAACCAAAAGAACTTACCTGATATTAACAGAGGAAGATTTTGCAAACTATTTGGACCTTAGAAATTACTTCCTATGCAAAGGATTACAACCTTTCTACGAATCTTCCTTCTACAGAATTTGTAACAGCGAGTCATGGGTGCGGTTATCACTTGACGTCATGCAAAATTATAATATAAAATTATACCCTTACCCAGGACCCTACTGGAAAATAATCAGGACCGTGATAGGATGAGCTTACTCACTATCTGAAATTACTACAGCTGAAATATTTTGTCAAGGACATCAATCAGAATACAAGGATGTATGGTGCGAATAGAATCTCTAATTCCACTAAAACAACATCAACAGAAATTAACATACTTAATTAAACCTGTCAATTTGAAAACAAAATAAAACCTGGATTTGAAAGCTGACCAATCCTTAGGTGAAACTGAAAAATAATTGGTTATTCTCCAAGACAATGAGGAGAACCGAGAACATCATAAAATTCTGGTTCATGGATATTATGTAGGATTTGGATCCTTAATACTAAGCGCAATAATGTATCTCATCCGAGGACATCTAAGTATAGTAGTCCCCATGTTAATTGCTGCCCTAACCACCTTTTACATACTTAAACCTACCAGAAAGAAGAATTCACAAAATCTCCCAACGAGATAAAATTACTCTTTAGAATTTGGATTTACTCTTTAGGTTAAATACTTTGCCCATGAAAACTCAATTTACGGTAGAGAAGATTTATTGTTTTATGGAATACAGGAATCTAATCATTTTTACACATAATAGAATTCACTGTATTCGAGAACTAAAAAGAAGATACAACGTTCACCTCCAAGAGTCTTTCTCTCATTGAAAAAGGACAGCAAATATCCCAAACAAAATATTTAGCTAAGTCACAACGAGTATTTTCTAACGGTGAATGCCCGAATATTTTCCTAGAAAATGATGTGAAATACCTGTAAGCAATTAATGCCGTGTGACGTTGAGCGTATTATCTTAGCTGGCGAGAACTTTGTGAAGGAAAATTGATATTTTGAATAAGCTCGTAGGCGAAGCCATCTGGACGAGATAAGTAACCAGTTTTTAATTGAGAATTCGCAAGCCTAATACAGAGCCAATTCAGAGGAGAATCTTTTCTTACACTCAACTTCCGAGATAAGCACCCTCAGTTTACTCTATTCGTAAAATTTGAGGCCTTGGAATTTGGCGATGGCGGGAGCGCGAGACCGAAATGGAAGCAGTGCTCAGTCAAGTGTGACAAACAGCATCAGGGCTCTCAGCGCGTCAGTCTCATCAGGTTGCGTCATGTGTCTAAATTAAACAGAAAGAAGGCCCTGTATATCTACATTTGGATTCCCCCGAGATATGCTGCAGGGCTATGCAATTCATGCCCGAAACTGTGCTTATTTCTAGAGTTGAGTGTATTTAAAGTAAGATTCAAGTGGACTAAACGTCCTTTGTAACTCACCTGAAATTAGTACTGGTAGCGTCTAAGCACAATGAGCAAAACATTCAGGTAATCTTGGAGGCAACCGCAGTTTTTCTAAAGAGAGTGGTCATCCTGCCGACGCAACGCAGGAAGACAAGCTTTTTCGTTGGGAGTGGCTATCTAGGGGCTTACCCCGCTGGTGGCTAGGTGAGTCCCCACTCCAGTGCTACCTGTGCTACCTGTGCGCTTCGCTGATGGTGGCAGATTAAAGAAGGGTTTACCGCATATTTCTTACTATATCGGTAAACTCGATCGCATTATTATCGACTCTTGATACGTTACGTTACTCAAACTCCTTAGATCATTTTGAGCTGTCTGCAGCCCCGTGATAAACAAAGTTAACATTATGTGTTGAATAGAACTTCTAACTTCGAAAAGAAAAGTAAGCAGAAAAAGAAGACAATAAACGCAATAGTTGGGCGGGTTACGTGCCGGTTTGATGAAGTAGGGTCAAACGACATCATACTGTCTGGCCTTGGAATGTAACCTCTACGCAACCTTGTCAAAGGTAAAAAGATTGTATTGCCCGCGCTCTCTCTCTTTCCCTTTCTGTCTCACTGCAAATAGAGAATAGCGGTAATTTAAGTGGACGTGTGTCATTACTTGTTTCAGAAATCAAACGAGATAAAAAATCAATGATTCCATGTGCCTGATTGATAGATAAAGAGGAAAATAAAACTGTATTAATATTAGCAGCAAATATGATTCAAAATTGATTTGAAATAAAAAATACCCGGTGCGTCTGTGCATCTCAGACACTTTTCCACAGCCATAGTTCATATCCTTATTCCCACGTGTTTTGGATTATATTTATTATATTTGGAGATTAATGTATGAGCGAGAGTCTTGGGAAGGTGCCTGGGGTGATTATTGTTGATTAAAATTTATTTTGACTGGTTTAGTTCAAGGCAGCTGGGACGAGGTTCGTTAAATATACTAGGGGTTACTTTTTGGTGTTGTTGAATATTTCTAGGTGGATGAGGATATGGAAGAGAGTTTTGGAAAGGTGTATGAGATGATTGTTTCCAATTAAAATTGTTTTGTCTGTTTTAGGTGAAGGCAGCTGAGATGATGTTCGTTAAATGTACTAGGGGTAGCTTTTTTAGTTGTTGGATAACAACTTGTTGGCTGTAACATCGTGTAATTGGTCGAAAGGCTTAAGCGTGTTAGACAAGGGGGTCAAACGGACCTCGACTTGCATATGTATGGATATCTATGGAAGGATTATTATTACTCATAAACGGGCTCTCCTGTGTAAGATGAAAGGATCCTTTTAAACGGGCTCTCCTAATATGTATGATTGTAGTATGGTAGAAGGGTGAAAGAGGCTAGCTAACACGGGCTTGCTGGATGTGGCCACCCTCCTTAGCCCAGGGTATGGTGTGACCATGCCAGTGGCACTTTGACACCTGCGGGTACGAAGGTATCATAACGGCTTTTCGGAGATGCCGGACTTTTATGTCCCTAGCTACTTGTGGGAATAGAATAATATCTCTGAAAAAAAGAAAAGGAAAAATTCAGGAGGAGTCGAAAACGACCCCTCCGGAAAAAGCATCTTCCTCTTTTAAGATGGAAAGTAACGAAGGAGCTTTACAACATATTTAGGAATCTATAAGTGGGGAACCATCTGGAAGTAACACAAGCGATTGTAATTCCAGTGCTTCAAACGAAACGGGAAAACCACTTCATGCTAGATTGTCGAGAGCTGCTAAGAAGAGGTTCGCACGAAAATTTTTAAATCAATCTGACGCAACAACTAGCCAGAGGAAGACTCCAAAAAGGGGTCATTCTGACAGCAGCTCACTGAATGGAATTAGGCAATAAAAGGAGATGCGGCTGAGAAGTCCAACAGTCTTCTATAGCCAGGCTCTTTGAAATCACCTGCAAGTGGCCATAGTCGCCGAGGGCTTCCCTGTAACCAAACTCGATGACAACCAGGCCAAGGCAATTTAAACGGTATTAAAGAAGAAAATCGGTGGGATGCAACCTGGAGAAGTCATCCCAAGATTTGAAGATTGCCGCTCTACAAATAATACCCTTATCGTCATCTGTTCGGATGGAGTGTCCCGAACTTGGCTTAGTGAAGCTGTTGGCGGATTACAACCTTGGGCGGGAGCTGAGGTTAAAGTGAACGACAGCAAAGACCTCCCAAGGCAAGTAAAGCTGCTGGCTTGGATTCCTAGTGTATCCGTGGAACCAACAGCAGTACATAAAAAGGTAGCAATCCAAAACTCAACCGTTAAAAACAGGGGATGGAAGGTTATTGATGTCAAGACGAGTATTCAAGCTACCCAACTTGTAATAACTGCAGAGCCAGGAGTGGTCGAGAGTCTCGAGAAGATCGACTGCAGGCCTTACCATGGGTAAGAGATGATCAATATTACTAATAAGCGATCCTGAGAAAACGTATCGATCCTTGATAGTCGATACTTTGAATACTTTAAATCTGATCCGAGTTTAAAAATCGGTCTAAAAAGTATCGATACCAAAGTATGGATACTATTAGATCGGTGCATGCGTAATATCTTTCTGTGTACTTATAAGTTAGCAAAGTTATGTTACACAAAAAATACAAACAGGGATAACTG
This sequence comes from Andricus quercusramuli, assembly GCA_932178445.1. Taxonomy (NCBI): domain Eukaryota; kingdom Metazoa; phylum Arthropoda; class Insecta; order Hymenoptera; family Cynipidae; genus Andricus; species Andricus quercusramuli. Next base: position 13,059 of record CAKNXH010057195.1, read on the forward strand.
ATGCAGAATTAATTATTATAATACGATTCCCTCTTGAAATAACTATTGTGCATACATGTTTTCCTGAAAACTAAACTGAAAATATAATTTCGCATGCCGCATCTACTTAAACTACACGCTCAGTCACTCACAGTCAGAGGCTCCAGAACGTGGGATTTTTCGGCTCCCACCACGTTCCTATCTGGGAGCAATACGTGCAAATGTAGCGTGTCCGTGAGATTGCTCTGTTACCCGATGCGTCGGCCAGCCTCGTGTAAAGCCGAAAATGCACGAGCACGACCCCGAGGATCAGGCCGAGCTCGTCCAATTTACCGATTCGGTTTCGTTGGCTATTAGGAGGTTTGGGTTGATTTTTGTTTTCAAGTCGAAGGAAAGACTTTAAATACATGTAATGAAGTTTTGAAATATTTTTCATTATGTCTTTCAGGAATGTATATGGCATTTTAAGATTAGGTTAATAATATTTATCACTTTCAAGTGATTTCGTTTTTTAATATTGATGTTTTATTCTTTAATTGATTTCAAATATTGCAAAGTTCAAATGATGATAAAAAATTATTATTTTCAATTTAATTTATAGATGTCACATATAGTGACTTTCAACCCATCAAATTATCTCTCCCAACGACCGTGGGAACGGAAGCAATTCAGCAAAAAATTGATAGCACTAGATCTTCGCACAGCCTCGCGGTGTGCGATGTTCAGCGCGGAAGAATACGCGAATCGTTGAGACAGGCCCCGCGTTTCGACAGTCTCGAACAGTCTGAACTTAAACGTCTTGAGGTAGAGAACACAGCGAGAGAGCGAAGGGAGCAAATAAGGAACAAGTACTGAATAAATGTCAAGTTTATATGGATACAGAAGGATAATCATTTATAGCTTATAGTTGAAACATAACAGTGGTTCCAGTACCGAGATTGAATAAAAAGAGTCTGAATTGGAATATATACTAAGAAATATTTATCGACCATGTTTTTTAAATTGGTAATAATCTACATGTGTATGTAAGTAATCAAAATCATATCTATCCATTTCCATATAGATGTATTTAATTTGCCGCAATAAAAATTGAGCCCCCGCGGAAAACTTTAAAACGCTCTACACGGTCAAGTAGACGTTTATCGCCGTATTCGGAATACGAAAAGAATATAACATCAGTGAAAAAAGAACAAGAGAAAATAAACAGTGAAAAGGAAGTTTCTGCACAAAAGAATCGGGATAAAATAATAAGGAACATTTCTTTCGGTTACATTGATTTCAAGTTTACTCCACTAAATTCAGAAAAAAAAGTGTTATAAAAAGTTTAGACTCAAACAACATCATGCCACAAACTCTCTCTGTGAAAGAAATTTTAATTCAGGTTCCAAGTTTCGATGGAAATTCCGAAAACGTCAACGCTTTTATTCACGGGTGTAAAAGGGCAAGGGAAAAACTAAAAGACACCCCTATATTAGAATTTTTAGATTTTATTTCCACCAAATTAACCGGAAAAGCACATGAGCTACTATCATCGCGTTTAGATTCGTACACTCTTTACAGTGATTTTGAAAAAGACGTCAAGCGCACATTCCGTACCCCTAAAACAGAAGCCTTTTGGTCAAGTGAAATCAGTCGAGTGTTTCAGAGTGAAGACGAAAAAATGATCGACTATGCAAGTAAGGTGCAAACAATCGTGTCACAATACACTGAGGCAGTTAAATAGAGTAATCCAACATAACCGACTGAGAACATTTCTCCAAATGCAAAAGTCTTGATAGAAAATTTTAAAAAATATGCATTAAAACAATTTTTTAATGGTCTATTAAGAAACATTCGAATTCAAGTAATAACCAGCGAACCTAAAACTCTGAGAGACGCTATCGACAAAGCAATTCAGGTAGAACAGGACGAAATTGATCTCCAATATAAGGACAGACTCAGAAGCGGCAATAGCACTTCAGATAGTACAGAGAGCTTAAAATCAGTTGCAAAAGTTCATTACTCTAACCCGGTTAGCACAGTTTTTGATAACACTCAAAGTTGGCCAAACACATTCAATCAAAACAAGAGTAATAAAAGTAGAAGTAATTCCCGCGATAGTCAAAATTCACGAGGAAGTCGAGGTAACTCATCTAGAAATAATCATTTGAAATTTTGTAACCTTTGCGAGAGCAATACCCATGATCTCAGCGAGTGTAGAACATTTAAAAGAATGAATGAAAATCGGCAAAACAATAGGGGGAGTAATGAGGCCTCGAAGGCTCAGAGGATAGCGCGTCGGACTTCCATGCAGGAGGTCCGGGGTTCGATCCCTGAGCCGGGTACCAATGGAAATTTTTCTATGTACTCCTACCGGGGCTTCGGTGGTTCGGAACCCACTTCAAACTGTAGGTCCCCTCAGAAAAAGCTGGTATAGTACCAAGGTGGGGCCCCATGTCGAGGGGAATAGCCTTGGAGGTCGAAGCCGGTTCCGTGAAGAATCGAAAATGAGTCAGCGCTCATCTTGCGCTTGGGAGGCACCACGCTCGATGGTCGCTGGCCAATTTCGAGTAATGAACACACACACACATACACTTACATAACACACCAGGACAGTGCTTCGAATCTGTGCATCTACCTGATGACCTCAGAGGGATCGCTCCGTACACCCTAGCCTGCTAGGGAGGCTGCCGAATGGCACCGAGATCCAAAAACACTCGGTAAAGGATGGCCGGGTTTGGAGTACTGCCTTGAGAATAAACACGGGTGTGGCACAATAGGCTTCTTAGCTTGAGCGCCAAGGGTTGGGACCTCACGGAGCCCTCCCCGCCTACATTACAAACTAACTAACTAACTGGGGAGAGTAATAGATATAGAAATCAATCAAATTCCCCAAATCGATACGACTCGAATAACCGTAGTCCAAGTAGAGAACGCTTTCAACCAAGATAAAACCGATACGGCGGTTGGTACAATCAAAACAGCAATCAAAAACAAAAATTTCAAACATATTACCCACATCCACAAAACACTCAAAACTCAAGTAATGATTCGAGATACCCTCCGAAGACTTATCAACCAAATCACCAAACACGTTACCGGACAGAATCCCAACCAAATTTTCAACCAAATTATCAACCAAATTTTCAACCAAATTATCAACCAAATTTTCAACCAAATCATCAACCAAATTTTCAACCAAATTTTGAACCAAATTATCAACCAAATTTTCAAACAAATTTTCAACCTAATTTTCAGCCAAACTTCCAACAAAGCGAACAAAATCTTCAGACAAACCACCAATTGCACTGCAAACCAAATTATAACCCAAATTATCCGATTAGCAATGAGAATAACCACTACCATAAGTTTAATAACTCTCACGCGTGTAGTTGATCTATACAAAATCCTTTTGATAATCGCGTATATAAGGAACACAAATCCTCCAGAGATGCACAAAATTTAAACACACAAGCGACTCGCCAGATGAGCGCGCAGGCGAGTGGCGAAGCAATGTTAAGACGCGCCACGGCGAAACTGAACTTAGAAAACGAGCAATAATACAACTAAGTTCTCAGGCTAATGCTCCCACAATATTATTAAAGAGCGAACAATTCTCAGAAAATTTAGAATTTATTCTCGATACGGGAGCTGAAGTAAACGTTGTAAAACGACAAGCATTACAGGAATGGATTTGTATTGACGAACTAGTCCGATTCGAAATAAATGGTGTAACTCCAGGTGTGGTTTTTTCAGAAGGTCAAATAATTATCAAATGCAACGACATTGATATTAAATTTCAAGTGGTTCCCAATTCATTTCCGATCAAAGAAATGGGGATTTTAGGTAATCCCTTTTTCTGGTAGCAGCGAGCGAAAATTTGCTATGAATCCCAATGTTTGAAATTGCATAATCAAACTTTTCCATTTCATAACGAAGAGTATTTTACATTACCACCACGTTCAAAGAAAATCATTTTCGTGAGAATCGAAGACACCTCACTTACGGAAGGGTTCCTTCCTGAGTTAGATGCAGGTCCAGGAATTCTTCTTGGCAATTCTCTGGTATCAGTTAGAAATGGTGTTGCACATATACCTGTGTTTAATGTTACCAGCGAAACTATCAAATTAATAACACCTTTTGCAAAAATTGAACCAGCAGACTTGTCAGATGCAATACTGTTTGACGAAAGAGCATTGGACAACGATGACGTCTCCCAAAAAAATGTATTCCAGCTAAAAAATGAGCTTCCTTCCGAGGCACGAAAAAGCTGGCAAATTCTAGAAGCGCTTTTGCCTATAGAAAATTTAGATAAAGGCGAAAAATCGCATGTTTTGAAATTAAACGAACCATATACCCACTCCTATTATCTGCCTGGTCACAAATTATCGTACACCAACGCAGTCCGTCATAGTATTTCGACGGTGGACGATAAACCTGTACACGAACAACGATATAGGCAACCCCATAGCCTCAAGGAGGAACTTCGCAGTCAAATTAAACAATTACACGACGGTGAAATTATTCGTTCATCCTCTTACCCTTACAGCTCACCAATACTATTAATTCTGAAGAAACCAGATCCAAGGGGTAACAAGCGTTGGAGATTGGTAGTAGACTTTAGAGCCCTAAATAAAAAAACAGAAGGCGATGCGCACCCACTGCCAAATATACTTGATATACTTGACCAGTTGGGGGAAGCAAATTATTTTTCGGTACTCGACCTGGCTATGTGATTTCATCAAATTCCAATGGATCCCTTAGACAGGCATAAAACAGCTTTTTCGACCCCCTTTGGTCATTTCGAATACAACCGCACGCCATTTGACTTAAAGGGAGGCCCTGCCACTTTTCAACGCTTGATGGATGTTGTTTTGGCTGGTCTTCAAGGTATAGAAATGTTCGTGTACATGGACGACATTATAATCTATGATAAATGCTTGAAAGAGCATGACAATAAATTTCATCGTCTCATGAGTCGTCTGCAAAGCGCAAACTTGAAGTTGCAACCGGAAAAATGTTTTCTCCTAAAAAGAGAGATATCATATTTGGGACACATCATCAGTAACCAACAAATTCGTCCAAATCCCGATAAAATTAACGCAGTAAAAAACTGTCCAGTCCCAAAGACGATTAAAAACGTTCGCCAATTTTTGGGACTGGCAGGTTATTACCGCAGATTTATAAAAAACTTTTCAAAAATTACGAAACCACTCTCAGATTTAACAAAACCGCGTGTTCGGTTCAAATCGTCAGAGCAATGCCAACAAGCTTTTGATTTGCTTAAACAAAAACTTTGCGAAGAGCCCACTCTTCAATTACCAGATTTCGAAAAACCATTTATATTAACTACTGACGCGTCAAACTTTGCCATAGGCGCCGTGCTTAGCCAAGGCGAAATTGGTAAAGATCTACCAATTTCTTTCGCATCTCGAATTTTAGAACCTCGAGAAACGCGATACTCGACTATTGAAAGGGAATGCGCGGCAATAGCCTGGGGAGTTGAGCATTATCGTCCTTATTTATATGGGCGGAGTTTTATCATCATCAAAGATCACAAACCTTTCGAATATAATGTAAACGCGGACGCCCTGTCACGGAATCCGGTCACAAAAGAAGTTTCCGAAATATTAGCACTAACACCACGAGAGATTAACCAAGAGTCAAAAAAGCGTAACAGAGTGTCGGACTCTGATTCAAAACAATGTCAAGCAAAAAAGAAAGAGCAAAGAAGTCCACCAGCCGAGTACAAGACTTCGTTTGGAAGGCGAATCGAGTGAAAATCCAGGGCAAAAAAAAATAATTTCCCAGGAACAGACCGAATTACCAACAAAAAGAAAGAGAGGTAGACCAAGAAAGTTTCAGAACCAAGAAAAGACGGAAATACGAATCAAACGGAAAAGAGGATGCCCTCGAAAGAATATAATACAATCAGAATTCAAAGAAATAAGCCGTAAAGGGAAGGCCCCAAGTAAAAATATCACCAGGGAATCATTTCTTTTGGAAGAATCTTCTATGGAATGGGAAAACATCTCAGAAACAGAAATCGCGCCGATTTCATCAGCGGACGAAGAAGAAGATGATAATCCTTTAGCAGCTCCCCGAAAAATAGATTTATCCGGAGACATCCCAAATAATAACCGTAAGGTACAAATCGAAGTCTCGGAAGAAAAAGAGGAAGAAGAAAAGGAAGAAAGAGAAGAAGAAGAAGAAGCAGGGATAGAAAAACCATGAAGCAGAAACACAGAAGGAACTACACAGAGGTAGAAATACGAATGAAAAACCATTGCACATTGTTGAAGATGCAGTAGAAGAACCTCGTGATAGTCGACCAGGGAAATCAACAAATTTAGACCGAATAGTACAGAGCGATGCGGAATCATTGATAACAACAGCTGATCAATCGGGAAAACGTCGCAAAGAAATATTGTATAAGGAATTCATCGAGATTAACAACAACAGCTCCAGATTATTACAACAAAAATCAGTCGGCCGGTGAAGCGATAACGAAAAATGGCAACAAGGAAAGGTTAACAAAATCCAAGCGTTGTAAGGATAAGTCATTAGCAAAAAGAATTATATCCAAAGAACACCTTTTTACTAAAACAAATAACATTGCATTTTCCTTTACTGAAAATAATGATACAAATACAAATATAGTCCGTACCTTAATAGAAAGACGTATATTATCTGAGGAAACTTTGAAACAAACAAACAGCAGTTGTGGGGAAACTACGTATTTCAAAATCGGAAAAACATATATATTTGCTCTAACGATTCAAAAATCCGCAAAAGATATCCCGGATCCAAATATAATACAAGCATGTATCAAACAATTGAAACAACTGATGAAAAAATTCAACATAAAATAGTTTAGAATGTCACGCGATCACGATCTACAAACTATAACGCAATGGGAATCTATTAAACGAATAGTCCCCAAAATGTTTCAAAACACTCAAATCTCAATCACCTTATGTGACGAGAGTCTTTATACACCTTCGGCGAGCAAAAGACGCGATATTATCAAAGAGTGTCACGCGTCGACAGCATCAGGACATAAAGGGACTATCAAAACCTACCATCGCCTCTTACAGGACTTTTATTGGTCTAACATGCTGGCAGATGTACGCGAAGTCATTAAACGATGCACGCAATGCCAAAAAGGCCAATCCATAAGAAATAAGCCGAGAGCTCCGATGATAATCACGGATACACCTTCGGAACCATTCGACAAAGTAGCAATGGATATATATGGACCTCTTCCGACTTCAAGTAAAGGAAATAAATTCATTCTAACCCTTCAGGATAATTTTTCGCGGTACTGCATAGCGTCGGCACTCCCAGATACATAAGCTAAGCGAATCGCTAGAGAAATTGTTGTAAACCTGATTTGCAAATTTGGTACACCTCGAGCCTTTTTAACCGATCAAGGAAAAAATTTTACAAGCAAACTGATGAAGGAATTTGCAAAGGTCTTCAGAATTAAACAGATCACATCCACCACATATCATCCACAATCAAATGAAGCATTAGAATGCAGCCACCATGTTCTAACAGACTACATAAAACTCAATACGTACGGCCAAATTGCCAACTGGGACAAAATATTGCCAATCTCCATGTTCGCTTATAATACGAGCGTAAATGAGGCAACAAAATTTACTCCACATGAATTGATTTTTGGCAGTCGTGCGTATCTCCCATCAGGCATCATTGAACGGGAAAAAACTAGAACAAATACTGATTACACAGATGAACTATGTAACAAACTTTTGGCTAACAGAATAGTAGCCTCATTCAATCAGAACAAAGCTAAACACAAAAGTAAAGAAATTTACGACAGAAAAGCACGACCAAGAAAATTTTTTGTAGGTCAAAAGGTTCGTTTACAAAAAGAAGTTAAAAGTGGGAAATTCGATGACGAAAACGTAGGACCTTACGAAATCATAGCAATAAAAGACAAAAATCATGTTAGAATAGTGGGATTAATAATAGTGGGAGTAATAATGACACCAGATGACACTGTCAAGATATTGGAGTTACCGCATAGTTCGGGATTATTCTGGGAATACCTGGGAGAACTCAAAACATATGATACAATTTGGAAAATGGTATTATACGTCGATCTTAAACAATGGAGATTGCAACAAGACATCGTCATCACAAATTTCAACATCCTACGGAGATTCTGCAACCAATTAGGACAAAAATGTTTCAATACGGACGAAGTCGAAGCCCTGAGCAACAGGGTAGTTAAAGTTTTATTTGGAAATTTAGATGAAAATGATGCAATTCATTATGACACAAAAATAGAGGAAATTTCAAATAACACGGTGCAAATGGCGGTTCTTTTAGAAAATTTCACACTCGTTGTAAAATCGGAATTCAATCAAAATAAAATCAAATGGACCTTAATGGCCAAGAAGGTAGAAGAATTCGCTCAGCAAATGGAAAACCAATCAAAAGATGTAAATAATAAAATACAAGATCTGCAACTATCTCAGGAATTAGAAGTCCACATCGCGACATTAGATACGCACTTGTCGGAATTCGAATTGGAAACCATTATTTTAATAGACGCAATTTTATTTGCCCGACAAGGCAAAATTCATCCAACAATTTTAACCTCAAAGCAAATACTCAAATGCATCGAAGAAACTCAAAAACAAAAACCGAGTCTCGAGTTACCCATGCCCATAATGTCCCATAAAACGTACAATTTGGTTAAACTTTCCGACATAACAATTTTTTCCAAAAATTCAAAAATAATATTCATATTACAATTTCCACTTTTGAATGTGGAAATATATGACCTGTACAAGTATACGCCTATACCTGTGAGGCAAAATGTCAATAATGTAACTAGAATTTTTGCATACATTGTTCCTGAATCCAAATATTCGGCTATATCAAAGGATAAACTAAAACACATAAGTCTATCAGAGGATGATTTAGCTACATGCAAATTATTTTAAAATAAACATATTTAAGAAAATGCGTATCCTGTAGAAAAAGCGAATAGCGCGAGTAAATTAACAGTTTCAGTTAATAACCAAACCTAATTTTTCGAATTTTAAAGATTGTGATATAAGATTCAAATAACTACAACACCCTTACGGGCATAAACTTGAGACAACTAACTCGTGGATGTATTCGCTATCTCATGAAGAAGTAAGGCATGTAACTTGTAAACAACAAACAACGACTTATTACATATGAAATAACACAGTTGCGTGGCGAATACAGAAACTATAACTTTTACAGCAACACAATCATTTCAAAATGCAATATCACCTTTCAAATTTCAAAATTAAAAACTACGAACGCTTTGAATCTAACTGAATTATACGACAAGGTAGAACAAGATACAAATTTAGCAGAAGTGTTTCAAGAGTTACAAAACCAACCAGAATTTATAGATAATAGTCGAAAGCTTCACACTGACCTGACAAATAAAGGTATACAATTTCATAGATTAGCAGAAAAGGCTAGAGAAATAGTAAAAAAATAGAGATACATTAAGACGAATAAGTCAAATTGAAACAGGCGTGACATATACTGCGGGATTAACAATATTCGGTACATTCTTTTGGTTTTTAGCACGGCGATACGCGCTTGGTAGGATGTTTTCTTCTTACTGTTCCAGGAAAAGCATACGGGTCTGTGAAAGAAAACGAAATAAAGAGATACAATCAGAACGAAAATCAGCTGAATGTGTGGAACCAAGAGAACCGCCTCCAAAAACTATGGAACGCGCTAAAAGCACACAATTTGTAAATCTTAATGGTTCGAATGAAAGCTGTTTACCAATAAATCGTTCTATAACTTGCACTGAAAATCAGCAAGTAGAAAACAGACCAACTACCAGGGAAGACGAAGTCACTCAACCACCCATCGAAACATTGTCGGAAAGAAGACCATACTATAGATCTTCAAATTAATTAACGAACACACCTTTATTATAAATTTAATGACATACAAATATACTTACCCACATACATGCCACTAGACATATTTTCGTACAATGGACACACATTAGACAAACACAACAGTGAAAAAAACAAAACAAACAAAAAAAAAAGAAATATTATATAGTCACAGAAGAAAGAAAGTATAATCTTTTGTAAAAATCAAACTAGGAATAGACTGTGTCCCATGAAGTAGCCTTGTGAGACACATGTTTATTGTTTTTAAATTCTCTCTCTCTCCTTGTGTTCAAGACTACAGCATTATTGATTAAAGGAGCACAGGACCGCTATCTAACTTCATCTGGGAGGAAGCGTCAACCAAAATTCTGCACCATCAACGCAGGAGCCTTGACTTTTCCACCCCGGGGAGATGTCACATATAGTGACTTTCAACCCATCAAATTATCTCTCCCAACGACCGTGGGAACCGAAGCAATTCAGCAAAAAATTGATAACACTAGATCTTCGCACAGCCTCGCGGTGTGCGACGTTCAGCGCGGAAGAATACGCGAATCGGTGAGACAGGCCCCGCGTTTCGACAGTCCCGGACAGTCTGAACTTAAACGTCTTGAGGTAGAGAACACAGAGAGAGAGAGAGAGAGAGAAGGGAGCAAATAAGGAACAAGTACTGAATAAATGTCAAGTTTATATGGATACAGAAGGATAATCATTTATAGCTTATAGTTGATACATAACAATAGAATAAATGAAAGTAAAATTGATAAAATTTTGAATTATAAAATTAAATCAATTAAATTAAATTTCAATTAATTAATTAAATTAGAATTAAATTAAATTTATTTAAAAAATGTTGATTTCATAAAATTTTCATTACATTAATCAACTTTTTTAATGTATACTCACCTCTGATAATTCCCTTTCTTTTTATGCTATTTTAGGCTACAATCACAATTTTGGGTATTTCAAGAGAAAAAGCTAAAAAATTATTAACTTGTCCTCATATGCTTTCTTAACATATAAAAACTTTATAAAACCTTCAATGTCTAAAAATATTCATCCGAACATTACAAAATTTATTGTTAACAATTTTATTTTTATTGTGAAATAATTGTAATTAGAAATTAATTGCGAATAATTGTACACGAATTTAACAAGATTTATTTAATTAATAAATATCTCATGATTTTTTGAGGACAAAACTATTTTAAAGGTAAGTCTTTGTAGTGTTTTAATAACTAATGAAGATATTTTCAGAATATTTTCCCTTGATGCTGCCCCGATAGGGTCAAACATGGTACAAAACACCGTCGTGAAATTTCAAATAAAAACTGTACTCTGTATACATTAATTTTAAAAATGGAAAATATTGATACCTTTTATGAATATTCATAAATTTTATTTGAATATGATACACATTGATTTTTATTTTAAAAATTCTTGTGAATAATTTTCAGATTTGCAGATAATTTCTCGTTTCTCCTATATCCACAGGCGACGCGAATCTGCATCTCATTGACCTGTGAATTTCAAGTGACTCATTCTAATCTGAGAAAACCTCACCGAATCTGAATAATTCAATGGAAGATGTTATTTTGATGACCAGGGTAATTAATTAATTTTCTGATGTTGAATTTTATCGATCTACTGATCAAATGATTTTCTGGTGAAATGAGAAAAAATTGGCCTCAGCCCGGATTTGAACCGGGATCGCCTTTATTCACGAGTAGAGCGTTAACCAATAACGCCACCGAGACTGGTGCAGATAATTTCTCGTTTCTCCTATATCAACAGGCGACGCGAATCTGCGTCTCATTGACCTGTGAATTCCAAGTGACTCATTTTAATCTGAATAAACCTCATCGAATCTGAATAATTTAATGGAAGATGCTATTTTGTCGACCAGGGTAATTAATTAATTAATTTTCTGATATTAAATTTTGTCGATCTACTGGTCAAATCATTTTCTGGTGAAACGAGAACGAATCTGCCTCAGCCCGGATTTGAACCGGGAACTCCACTATTCACGAGTGGAGCGTTAACTAATTACGCCACCGACAACATTTAATATCAGAAAATTAATTAACTAATTAACCTGGTCGACAAAATAACATCTTTCATTCAATTATTCAGATTCGGTGAGTTTTATTCAGATCAGAATGAGTCACTTGAAATTGACAGGTCAATGAGATGCAGATTGGCGTCGCCTGTGGATATAGGAGAAACGAGAAATTATCTACTCCAGTCTCGGTGGCGTAATTGGTTAACGCTCCACTCGTGATTAGTGGCGTTTCCGGTTCAAATACGGGCTGAGGCAGATTTTTTCTCGTTTTCCCAGAAAATTATTTGACCACTAGATCGACAAAATTTAACATCAGAGAATTAATTAATTAATTACCCTGGTCGACAAAATAACATCTTCCATTAAATTATTCAGATTCGGTGAGATATGTTCAGATTAGAATTCACTTGAAATTGAATGAGACGCAGATTCACGTCGCCTGTGGATATAGGAGAAACGAGAAATTATCTGCACCAATCTCGGTGGCGTGATTGGTTAACGCTCCACTCGTGAATAGTGGCGTTCCCAGTTCAAATCTGGGCTGAGGCAGGTTTTTTTTCGTCTCACCAGAAAATTATTTAAACAGTAGATCGACAAAATGTAACATCAGAAATTAATACTATCAATTAATATCAAACCTATGCCGTTAGAATGGAAATGTTATAGGTTAAAGTACATAGTAGTGTTACGATATGTGTTTAATAAAATCGATAACTACATTAGTACTAAGAGGTCAACATAATACTAAATTTTATTACCAATGGGTAATTCCAAGTAAATTATTTGAGTCGTTGAATCAATACTTAAAAAATTCGATTTTGAAATGATAATAAGAGGGCACTTCCCTGATAATTAGTGGTATTCTGTTCGATAGACGTGCCCCTCTAAACATGAACGGTCTTTGGAGTTTACATGTTCTGTCCTTTGGTATTTTTAAAGTTAAGTTCCTCTCACGAAGTCTGGAATGATTGGGATCTTTTTTATCAACAAAAGTTAAATATTCACGTAAATACTGAGTAGCTTCATTTCTAGATATTGCAAAGAGCTAATTGCCCATAGAGATAGAGAGTAATGTGTTCAGTTTTTGGTAAATTATATATGAAACGGATACATGCATTTAGTGCATTTGGTTGAGCAAGTATCCTAAATCCTTGACCGATTCTTGAAAAACAATAGTAACATAACCAACCCTCAAAGTAGGGAGGGCAACGAGTGCATCCACAGAGGGAGAAGCCGAACGCCCAATAATAATAGCGTTAGTTTTAGCTGGATTAAAAGCAAGACCGTTATTTTCAGCCCACAGCACGACCAGATCTATGTCAGCTTGGATCTGACTTAAAAGTCTATTCAATTCTGCGCAGGTGCAAGTGTGGACCCCTGCGGAAACTCAATCTTAAATTTGACCCATTCAGACACATCAGCATTACTAGTCTTCACACTTTGTGAATGATTACTTAAATAGAAGGCAAACCACTTTATCACTGAATTGGACATTTTGAAAGATTTTAGTTTTTGTCAAAGTAAACTGTAGTTCACTGTGTCGAAAGCCTTAGACAAATCAAAAAGTACCTCAACCGTAATATCCTTTTTATCGATCGCTAGCTTAAACATCAGTAGTGATCTAGAAAATTTGTTAGTTTTCTGTGCATATTCCGTTCAAATGACTTTGATAACCCATTAAGGATAGAAATTGGCCGGAAGTCCTTAGTGGAAGTGAGACTGGTGATTTAAGGTATCAGTTGTATTAGTGCCTTTTTCCATAAATTTGAAAAAATACGACATTGTAAAGATGCATTATGAATCTCCAATAATATTGAGAAGATGACTAAAAAAGCTAACCGGATCATTTTTATCGACATTCCATCCACACCGATCGCATTAGAATTAACTTCTGTTACTTACTCAAAAAAAGTCTCAGGAGTCATGTCAGAAAAGTAGAAATCATATTCATCAAAATTTTGCAGAGGTGAATAGGAGGAGGCAGTTGGAAGTTGTGTCGCAATGGGTTTCAACATGAATGTAGTAAGGAAGTCACTAGCAGAACAATTTTGATCAGGATATTCCTGTTTAGGCGGAATTGATCGCAAGCGCCTGAGAAGATGAAAAATGTTCTCTTTCTTGTTTTTATTTCTGATTTCATTAAAGTTAAATTGGTTGTGAGAGTCCTTAATTTTCGTCTGGAAACGATTCAAAAGCTTGCGAAATTCCGCTTGCATACTACTATTCCTAGTTCTTCTTGCTAATCTACGTTTCATGTCCCTTTTTCTCATCAAGCCCTTATTTCTGCAATCATCCGTGAGGCCGTTTCCCTTCGAGAACGTGGTACATATAAAGGCACGAGTTCCTTAAATGCATGCGACAAAATGTTAATTAGACCGTTTACCTTTGTATTCGCGTCAAGAACTGAGGATAAATTAGCTCAATTATATGATATTGTTATGAATGATCCTGAAACTCATGTCATTGATTTGTGTAAGAGTTCAAATCAGTGTAGGAGTAGGTTTAGGTGGGAGATTACTGGACATTCGGTACTCAATGCTGATACGATCATGATTAGATGAGAACGAAATTGCATGCTGTGAATGGGATAGTACTTTGTCAAGGTCATCTACAATAATTAAGTCTATGCGTCTACCAGTAAAATTAGAGTGATGAGTGGAATCATGTGGCACTGTAGAAAGTCCCGCGGAGTAAATTACTTATTTCAAATGTTTAGTTAGATTATTATTCGAATTTAAATTTGTGTTCAAATCTCCAGTAAGTATTATGCTATTATAATTAGGATTAAGTGAAAATATTTCTGATTCAAGTTCTTTACTATAGTTAGCGTGAGGAGGTTCATGAATAATCTCAATTAACGAACGATCCCCCCCGCAATACACCTCAATAAAGAGAAAGTCAGCGACAGGATAATACAGTATACCATTATACCGTTAAGCTATTTCCCTTTCGGGGTAGGCGTGACAATACCCGATTCGAGTAGTGTTTCTAGGTGGATAGTTTCTTGAAGTACATAACTACAAGTGTTGGCTCACCACATGTAACACTCCAAAAACTTGACACTCGAAGGGATGTCAGGCTTACGCCAAGTTTCACAAACTGCGATGATATGTTATGAACTCGTACTCGAATAGTGTTAAAACTCAAGTAAATATGCTGAGAGACACTGACCATTAACGTGGCAGAATCTTAACTTGTCATTGAGATGAATTAACAGTTCTAATCTCGATATACATATGTTATTATTTTCCAGAAGACAAAGCTCGAAGTTTTTTTTTGTTTTTTTTTTAAGGAGTAAAAACGGAAAATGCTCATGCACCAGCCACATTCGAACTTTGGGGACCACGAGCCCAATATATGCATCTCACGCATATATATTTAAAATATATACACGTGAGATGCACACATGGGCGCGTAGTCCACAAGGAACGAAGGTGAGTGTGGGACTTACCAAACGGCACCTACCCACTAAACCTCAACTCCTTTTTCCGCCAACTCGTGTCCTCGGAACCGCTTTCGTATTACTTCAAGGACGTGAGGGTAAGGCCACTAAGTCGTGCTTCAACTTCCACTTTTGGGCGCCAGCTTGGCATTACAACGCTTCTCACCCAACCAACATGCACGTATCGTCCTCAGTGGTGTGGTGGTGCCACAACCCGGGCTCGTCGGCTTTCGGCATCTTGGCTGGGTGCGATTCTTTAACTTGGTCGTTCATGAGGTTTCCTCGATGAAGCTGCCCCTCGAAACGACCAACACCTCATAGTCCCGGGCAGATGGTCCGTGCGGGATTTCTCTCCCTTTGTGGCGCAGAGGTAGCACTGCGGCTTGCTTTCACATTCCGCAGCCCTATGGTCCTCTTCGCCGCACCTCCAGCAGGCCCTCGTTCTATCGGGCCCCTCGCACCTCGCTGCCATATGGCCGAAGCCCTGGCATCGATAACACCGTAGAACCTCCGGCTTCTTCTTCACTCTGCAGGACACCCATCCTACCTTCAGGTGTTCCGTTCGAAGGAGTCTTGACGCCAGTTCTTCCTTTATCTCCACAAAGGCCCTCAGATTCCCTCTGTAGGGTTTCTTTGTGAGGCTCACCTTAACCTCTCCGGCCGCGCACAGCTTTGACGCACCATCCGCAGCTGGCCCTACCTCCACAAGAACCTCTCCCCTTCGGGTCTGCCTGACACCCCTGATTTTTACACCAAGGGTGTCCGGCTTCACCTTTTGTTTGAGGTTCCTGAGGACCTTCGCGTAGCTTGAACCCGAGGCTGGTCTTATCCAAACCGCCTCGGGTCGGGCTATCTTCTGTTTCTCCTTCTTATTCTTCGTCTGGGCTGCGGGTGTAGGCACCCCATCCTCTTCTTTTTTAGGGGTTGAGGCCGCCACAGTCGTGCGACGGGTTCTCATCCGCTTCTTCAGTGGCCTCGAGGGGTCCGCCTCTACGGGACTCAGAGTGGGCTCCATCTCTAGTTTCTCACGATGAGGAGCGGGAGTTCGCACGGCTTCTTCAGCCTGCGTACCGTCGTGACTGGTCTCTTTGGTCACCTTTTCCATCTTCTTGTATCTTTTCGCTACCTTCTTTCCAGCGTGTTGAGCGCGTCTTGGTAAAACGCCGAAGCACCTCTTACACTGCACTGCATGTTCATCAGGACAGTCTTCGCCTCACTAAGTCCACCCCTAATAGGCATGAACATGTTCCTTTTCGTATTGCTGAAAGCCTGCATTTTCTCCAAAATATGCTCCAAGTCTTTTAAACCACCACGGCACTGCTGCACGTACTCAGCCGGCCACATTTGGTCTTGCCTAGCCTGCGTCTTCTGATGGAAATTATGGATCTCCACCACTTCCTCCATATCGTCTCCTAGCTCCTCACATATACTCCTATTTTCTGTTTTTAAATCATACTCTATTTGAATTCCCACGAGTAGCTAGGGAAATAAAGGTCCACCCCGCAGAACCCCGCATGCGAGGGTAAGGTCTGTTTACTCTAGAAGGCGACCTGGTATCCTAGAGATACCGTTTACGACACCACTCCCCTGTTGCCACGCAGTCTTGGGCACGGTGGATTAACGCCTTGACTTGGAGGTTTTTCCATCGGGACCATCCCTGGACCGTTGCCTGCGACTGCTTATTGAGTAGTTTAACCGTATTCAGCAGAAACCCTCGGTACAGGGCCGCAGCAAGAAGCGGTCATGGTTTTTTTTCGGTGTGTCCTCCACCCAGTCTGTTTGGTCCGTGGGGCCTATTTTATTTCAGCCCTACCCTCTGTTTCCAGCGAGCATTCCCCTATCCGCCACCCGGGGACGCGCCACGTATTTACGTAATAAAGTATAGAGGTACAGTAAAAGTTATTAACCAAAACAAGCCAGACTACTGGAAAGGGGACATATATAACCCGGAAATATGTAGTGCATATAGTGTGAGAAGCCCTACCGTACAATTGCAAAAATCAAATCAAATAAAAAATATACGTAGAGACGAAATATACCTTTTCATGAAAAATGGAACATATCTTCTCGCATGACCTCCATGTAGTAATTGAATTCACCACTAACCAAAATATGCCAAGCAGAATACGTACTATGTAGAAATAAATAGAAAAAGTTAGAATGCAAAAACGAGTAGTAAGAAACTAAAATAAGGTTCTTTAAAACAGGATATTTACTTAGAATGACGATATTGTTCTTAAAGATGATCCTACGTCCATTCAGTGATTGCTAGTTAAATCAATCAAGATCCTGAAGATGAGAAAGTATAATTCTCTGCGAACCTTCCTCCTTACGGCAGAAGATCTTGCTACCAGAGATCCATAGAAATTTTATCTTCTCAGCTCTTTTCAAGTTTAATGCCTCCTCATATATATGACCGTGGTATTTCGTTAGAGTTTCTCTAATGTAAAGGATGCATTCCTCACCACCAGACCAGCCAATATTTTTTGTACAAAAATATCGCTTCTTCTTACGTTTCTCTATGAGACGAAGACAAGTCTCTTGCTGACTAAATTTCGCAACTATAATCGAAGCTCGGGACTGGCCTGAAGTATCAAATCCATAGGGTCGTATTCTGAAAAAAGAAATAAGACCCTCTTTGGAGTAAGGGATCTCAAAAGCGGCCGCAATTTCCTTCATAACAGCTGGAAGGTCCTCCCCTGTTTGAAAGGCAAATCATGAATTTCTACATCAGCTAGAGAAGCCTGCTCCATGAAATTGCATTTGCGCTCCAAGTGCGCCACCTGGGAAGTCCATTTATTTTCATTAACTGAGAGTTTCTTTGTCACTTTCTGAAGCTCTTGAATTTCCGTAACATTGATTGCAATAGTCGTTTCGACCGTAGTTATGCGTCGAGAGTTTTGAATGATATTATCCTTCATGTTAATAATTAAGGTATCTAATATACTCTGCAACTTATCGAATAAAGCAGTCCTCTTGCACTTCTGTTACCGATTTTATTATGGCCTTGTTGACCCTAGGCTCCAGAGTTGCTGTGGGCGACCCTGGCCTGCCGACATCATTTGTAGCAGTATCCATTGTCTCTAATGAAGAATAAGTTTTTCTTCTCTCGTCGAGCGATTTCGTTCGACGCTAAAGTTGAGTACGCACCGCAAAACCACTTGTTGAGGCCCTTTTTTTATCTTATCTCCTTCCTTCACCCATCCACTGTGCAATAAAATGCTACATTTTCCGCATGGTAATAGTCCAGGGGCACCTTTCGTGATTGCACCACTGCAGATGCCATACGCCACCATGATACTCTTGCACTGGATTCTCCTCAGACTCGGTGAGGATCGTCCATCACTAATCAATATAAAGATCTTCTCTAAAACCAAAGTTACAGCCGTAGACAAAGCACCGAATTTGTCTTCGGAAAGGATGGAGGAGACAATCGTAGGCTAAAATGGACACTAGATCTAAAATCATAAAACCCTTCAGATCGATCATCTTCACTTCGTTCATGCTGAAAACACGAGAAAAATTATTGGATCTTTACTTGAAAGAGGAAATCCTAACGGCAAAACCTCACCAGAGGAATCAAATTGCCTTTTGAAAAGACAGATCTGCCGTAGACGCTCTCGATGCGATTACTTCCGGCATTGATAATACAATGCGAAAAGGTGAAGTAACAATTGCAGCGTTTCTAGACATAGAGAAGGCATTTAGTAACACTCCCAATTGAATTCATATACTATTCTCCTGGAACACACGGAGTTAGTGAGACATTAAACAGGTGAATGCACTCCAAGTTGAGGAGCAGAAGGGTACATACTTCGCTAAATGGTATTGAAGTGATGGGCAAACTGTTAAGGGGCTGCAAGAGGGAGGAGTTTTTTCATCCAGTCAGTGGACGCTTGTCGTTGATGACGTGATTCTCGCTTCAAACGAATCGATTCTTTAATCTCAAGGCTATGTAGATGACATGGCGATTCTGGTAACCGGGAAGCATGAGAGACCTTCAGTGGAACTCATGCAGTCATCGCTTAAGATAGTAGAGCATTGGTGCAGGGACCGTTGTTTGTCCGTGAACCCGGAGAGGACGGAAATCATGCATTTTACCAGAAGAAGGAAGCTTGCTAACCTTAGAAATCTGGAATTCTACAGTAGGGAAGTAGAATTCTCAAAATCAGTGGAGTATTTAGGAGTAATATTTGACCTTAAATTAACCTGATAACTGCATTTTGATGAAATGGTTGAAAAATCTAAGATGACTTTTTGGGCCTGTAGATAAGCAATAGGTAAAACCTCGGGCTTAAACCCCACTTTCACTTACTGGTTATATACAATGATAATCAGACCGGTAATAGCATATGCGTCACCGATCTGGTTGCCAAGGACTGAAGTAATTAGTAATATTGAGCAATTGGGAAGCCTTGAAAGAGTTTTCTGCTTTTGGATCACTGGTGCTATGAAAACAGCACCGTCAGCAGCTCTTGAGGTAATTATAGACATCCCGCCGATACACCTTTTCGTAAGGAAGACTGCAACAGCGGAAGTCTATAGACTCCTAGTAGACGGCAACCTTAGTGATGTGGAGTTGAAAGATTGACATGATATCAGTAAGCGCATGCTATTTCTTCAGGAAATTATCCTTCATGAAACACTTCAAGGTCATCTCCGCTAAGAGGGAAGAATGGCATGATGTATTGAAAAGAGAAGAATTATTTACAACAGGAGGTCTTGTTCAGTATATAGGCGGCTCTAAAGACTCCTTGGGAACAGGGACTGGAATCTATGAGAAAAGCCCACGGCTGAGATAACAAGAGCACTGGGCGCATTCCCTACAATTTGCCAGGCCTAAATGATAGCTATCAAAGCTTGCCTGGAGGAAATCTGAAAGGAGACCTATAAGGGCCAGCACATTTACATCTGTTCTGAGAGTCAAGCAGCAGTTGAGGCTCTTGCATCTGAACAGTTTTCTGTGAGACTAGTCTGGAGTTGCTTCAATATCTTCTTAAGATTGTCGGTAAAAAGTAGGTGAGACTGATCTGGGTTCGCGGTCATTTAGATATTGAAGGTAATGAGAGAGCTGATGCACTGTCTAATATGGGAGCTTCACAGCCCATGATGGCATAAAGAAAATGTTAAAATTTTATTCTGGGGGTGCTAGTGAAACGGACTTATTTTAGCATTGGCAGGATTACTGCGAAGATCCTGTCAGAATTAATTTGTCGAGCATTTTCGCTGTAAGTCCCAACGAGATCCCAGCCAAGATTCCCCGTCATCAAATGGAAGCTTCTAACTAATCAAGATTTATTGTGAATTATTACGATCAAATTTTGAACTTCCAAGTCCACGTGCACAGATGGGAGACCCCAAATATGCATGTCTCAATTAATATGATCCGATTTTCAACTGGCTAGTCCATGTGCACATTTGGAAGTCTCCCACGTGCACATGGACTTGCCAGGGGGCACAGTTGCACCACTGATCCTCAATATGCACAGTTGCACTCGTGTACAGTTGCTCCGTGCACAGACGTACCCTTACTGTCGAAAAGTCATTTCTAGTTTTAAAAACAGTCAATTTGAGTGAAAAGTGTCTTGGGAAATAGTTGTTGTGCTCGCCTAGCATAACTAATAAGGACTTGCAAAATTTTTAAAGCTTAGAAAGTGTAATAGTAAATAATTATCCAGTATGGCAAAAATAGATATGAAAGTTGATGATAAAATGATGATAAAAAATTCAAGTTTCACGAACATCCTAAAAGAAGCATCCATCTTTGAGGAGAACTTTGTCGAAAGAATAGCCCGTCCCGAAAAACTCAGATTTTGATACATAAAGAGTCGCATTATTGTTTTATTTTTGAATTTAAAAAAATACCTCTAAGCTATTAGTTGTCTCTATTAAATCTCGAAAGAAAAACATGAAACAACCATGTGCGTGAAAGCCCTTGACAAAGATTGGCGCGTCCCAAAAAACGAGAAGATGGACACACAAAGAATTGCAGAACTTTTTTATTTTTGAATATCAAATAATAACAAAAATATCAAACCTGGATTTTAACCCACTACTAAATCGGACAGCACTTTAATCTTGTACAGAAACATGAAATAGGTCAAAAAAATTAGGTCAGGCCAATAAAGCGCATTTCCGTAATTTGACAATTATGTCATTTCAAACATAGTGAATTGTATTCAATACCCGGTAAGAAGAAATGCATCGAAGTAGATAAAAATGATTTAAAATATAGCGAGAGTCTCAATGTCTTGAATCCAAATAAATGTAGTTTTCTGCCTTCAAGATTTTAATTCACGTGATTATCAACCCGCATAGCACACTATATTCCATTCATATTCCAGGAATATTCCATTGGAACATTGGGAATATTTCCGTGGAATATTGCATCCACTTTGTAGGAACATTGAAGTGTCCTACGTTGGGAATATTGCCGTGTTATGTGGCATGAATGTTCCTAGGAAATATTGTCGGAATATGGCCCTCAACGAGTTTTGAATATTCCTGTCGCACTTTGTCTGAACATAGCGTTGAATGTTCTCTGAATGTTCCTGTGGAATGTAGTCCGAATATTGCCCTGCAAGTGTGTGGAATGATCCGGTGGAATATTGAGGCAATATTTACAACAAAATTTCAAAAAGTGCTGTCGAACTTTGCTGAAATACTCCTTGGAAAGTGTTAAGAAAGTTTCAGTGAAATATCACTAGCGCATTTCCTTGAAAGAATAATGTATAATGTCTATTTGAAAGAATTAGGAAATTTCTTTAAAACCGTGCCTGGCCATTTTTTTATTACTTCTTCATGCACACAATACAACTTCGGATAGTAAAATTGATTTTGCGACTAAATACAAGTGTTTATACTAAATTTTTATTAATGTGCATCACAAATATGTTTAAAAAAATCTCTGTTACGTCAGAATTTTGAAGAAAACGTGGTCAAAAAGTTCAAATGTCTAACGAAGCATGAAACATTTTAATCTTCATTAAAAAATAAGTAAGATCTAAACTTGAAATAAAAACATCTTTTTAAAGGACCATTTTCTCAACTTGAATCTTCTTCACGTTCCTCTTCTTCGGATTCTCTTTTAATTTCCTCTTCCATATCTTGTTTGTCCCTTCCATCTGTTGAGTTTGCGTCTTCTTTGTTTTGTTTCTTGCTTTAAAATGTGAAAAAAATTAAAATATAGAACGAATCCATTTTTAATTAGGCAGACTCGCTATCTTTAAGTCCTGAACGGCGTGAGATAACACCAAAAAGTAAGTGGTACAACATTTTAAAGCGACAAAACTTTTTTTCTTAATACTTTTGTGAACCTTTTGTTATTGACGAGAAAAATTCGAAAATTTAATTTGACGAAAAATCAATTCTCTTGGCCACAAAAATTGTTTGGTCCGCTGAAAGCTTATAAGAAATCTTCTTGATAAAAGTAAACGCTTGATTTTTTTAATTGGCAAAGAATATAAAATAAAACAAATCCAAAGCTCAGCTTCCAAATTTTTTCTCCATTTTTTCGACCTTTGGTATAAATAAATTTTCAATAAATAAGTTTCTTCGGTCTTACGGATATATAATCGACGTTTGACATCCAAAATCGCTTTGTTGCTGTTTACATAAGACCCTAAGACCGAAGAAACACCTTTATCGAACATTGACTTATCAAGAAATATGAAGATGGCTTCGAAAGAAAATGAACTTAATATGTATTTTCAACCAAACTTTTTGAAATTTTCCGATGCACCTGCAAATATGATGGCAAAGCTAATTCGAATCGGTAGAGTGAATCTTAATGTCTCAATCAAGTACGTCGAATGTTATAGATCTATGTGCACTAAACAAGTATATAGGTAATACTAATATTCAATAAACTTACAATTCTCTGGTGTATCTTTTTTTTGCTTCAGTCAACCAATTTGAGGTAATTCTTTTAATTTCTACTTCTGTGATTTTTGATCTTCTCTCTCCAATAGCAGCTAAATAAGAAGACTTTTTATTTTAATAATTCTAGGAACAGCAAATTTTATTTTCCCGTGGGTGCAAATTTTTCTATACGACCCCCACCCCTCCCTTTATATAATATATAGATAGATAAACGTTTATTTTTCAGCCTGCTGGTCTTAAAAAATTGACTTGCTTACACATCCATTTTTTTACAGAATTTCCTCAAAACTATCCCTTAAAAACTAACATCCATCCATTCCTTATCTCTAAGCCGCACGCTCGTATCGCCTTGCCTTCCTCGCTTCGCCTCGCCTCGCTCGCATGTCCCTACTTTTTCGCATTGCCTCGCTTGCCAACCTCTGTTTTCGCAGCTAATACCTATTACTTATCTACTATTTACAATATTTACATCTTACTTATATCTACTTTCTCTCCTATTTACAATCTTTCCTTCTCCACTCCTCTTCCTCCTTCCTTCTCTTCATCTCCATCTTACCCACCACTCCCTTCACCCATGCTACTGCCCTTTTTTTCCCCTTTTCATGCAACAATGCCTCCATGCTTATCTCACTTCTTTCCACCTCCCCGCACTCCTCCAGCCAGTGCTCCACTCTTGCATCCCTCTTTCCGCACAGTTCACACATCCTCTTCTCTTGAGAGAGCCAAAACCTATTGAAACCCTCCATACACCCACATCATTTGCATGTTACATTTAAAATTAAATGCGAATAAGGATGTGCAAGAAACTCGACACTCAGAATTCGAACGCGTGGAATTATTGAACTTTGTGGGTCGACTTTGGCTCAAGCTTAATCTAAAAGAAGGAAAAGTTTGCGGGCAGTCGAAGGTACTACTGTCCATTGGAAAGCCCTAGTGAGTGAAATTTTTCACAGTATTTATTTTGCCGTTAACGTATGCTGGACAATAACCTGTATGGCATGTGTCATTTATTAGGTTGTTCAGTTGGATACAAGAAACCCGTCTAAACCTGACGCGAAGTTTCTTGCTCTTGTACATCCCTAATTGCTTGAAAACTCACAAAACTAGTCTAATAATCTTTTATGTTTCCAAAAGTTTTAATAATTTTATTCGGTCACAGATTTCACTGCTTAATATTGTATAACATCTTACTTGTCTGATACTTTAGTTCAAGCAATTCCTTAGATTTCCAAGAATCGTTCCCTTCAGTCAGTTTAATTAATGCATTATTATACAGTAACTTATCGTTGTTTGGTGGTAACCCACAATAAATTTGGTTGTAATGTCGAAAAATCCACTTCGAGGTCACTGAACGGAAGGTTTCGTCGCCTTTCAACTGCACAATACTGTAGCCGTCTTGTAGCATTGTATATTACAAAGTATTTTCTGAGAAATTATTTGTATTTTTACTATTGAGTTGCCAATATCTGTCAATGTGGTACCTTTCAGTAATATTTTAAAATTGAGAAATAATTACGAAAGAATGTGATGAATGATCTTTGGCTTCGGTCCATACATACCAATTACTTCTTTTAGGTTTATCATTTCAAATTAGAAATTAACAAATTATTATTGATTTTAATAATCCGTTCTTGGAAAAAAGACGCTCACGGAATTCCAATAAACCTAGCCCCCTTTCCATTTCCCCAATCTAAGTGCACCGAACTTTTGTCGCACACAGAGGCGCCAATCCTTTTCCAAACAGGACGGGCGTAACTCCTTCATCTTGACCCCCCCCCCCTTTTTTTTACTCCAAATTTCCGACAAGGCGGAAGTTTCGTAGCAGTACAACGTACGTAGACGCGATTTGTAGTAAGGAACAATTCAATTGGGCTATTTTTGAATATTTGGGGCATGAAAATTATGAACTACAGGTACACAAGTTCGGAAGGAAATTATTTATTCATATCGATGTAAACATTTTACTACACGCGTGCTTTAATGCTTGCTCTTGAACATTATATTAAAGTATTTTATTCTATTTTAATGCAGATTAATTAAATTTATTCTAAAATCTGTTCAGCAATCAATCAAAAAAATGGGGATAGAGATGTTTTGTACAGATGGAATCAAGACTAGCTTACGAAAAGAAGCGATTTATGATTTTAATTATGCAATTTCAAAAACATTACTACAGTCCGATTGAAATTAAATAATATGAAATCGAATCATTTTCATTTTCCGAATTGATTTACAACTTTTAATGTTTTTAAAGAATTAGCAAATCGATTTTATGTATTATTTTGAAAATTCCCTAATGTCATAAGGGGTGGAGAAATTGATTTAAAAATATAATTCGCATTACTTTAATAAACAAACTTTAACAAACATATGAGTTTTTGACTCATTTTGCCTTCATCCATCGAAATTTCTTCTTCAATATAAACATAATTGTTTGCCTAATTAAAATCTGAAAAAAGGTTAAATAAATTTTAAAAAATTTCCAGACAAAAATGCCAGTTTACACTTATTCGGTGGTATCACTTTTTCTATACCAAAAGGTTAATAAAACATTATTGTACATTAAACTGCATGTAATACAAAAGTGTGCACAATATATATGATTGCAATTTTTTGGCATAATTTGCGTAATTCGTATTACTTAATATTTTCAGTAATATTCGTAAACTAGACTGTTCACAAATATAAACTTATTCATGCGTAATTTGTATTTGCGAATGTTCTCATTTCGTTTTTCTCATTTCTTCCACCTTTTTACATAATATTTGTTATTATTTACAACTAGTACATTATCGCCATGCCCCCCCCCCCCGGGGTTGGCGCCTCTGGTCGCACAGTCACACTGGAAATGAAAAATGGATGAATACAATATAAAAGTTGATTTAATGTTGTGTTAGACTAATCTATTGAATATACCTAAATATCGCTCTGGAAAATATAACAAAAATCAAGTCTCCTTGTGGAGTAATAGAGAAACTAGACAAGGACGTAGGTAACATTGAGCATGCATAAATAGTGTAACGCAGTTTCTCTTCGGATTCATGTTCAGGGGGTCCTAGATGATAAAAAAATGCAGGGTGCCAGCTTCTGATAGTGTGCCTTTAGGCGGGGGGTGGGGGTAGGGGGTGAGCGCACGGAACGGTGGTATCTCTCACGAATTAATCAGTTAATTTGCAACTTTCTACTAAAATCAAATATATTCTTCTTCATTTATGTTTAATTAGACATATATTTTAACCAATCTTAGTGAAAACCCCTGAAAAACACTCATATAATCCCTTTACAGCAACCCTGAAGTCTATTTATTCCCAGAGCGGCACATGTACATTGCGCATTTTGTGAAGATTTGAACTCAAGATTAGAATTTCAAAAATGCAGCAGTGGAAAATGGGAAAGAAATATATGTTTCTTAAAATATTAGATTGAAATAGATTAAAATATTAGAAAAGAAGTTAGACAAATGCTTTCTCGTTTTTTGAAAATATAGAAAATAGAATCTGCCTGATTTGAAACAGTTTTCGGTCCCATATATAAAATGTAGAATTAAAAATATCTTCAATTAGTACACGAATATACAAAAATACACGTATTCACATTTATGAATTCAAATTAAAACCATCAATTAGGACAGAAATCACAGGTAAACTCAGGTAGGATGATTTATTTTGCACGAAGTATCGAAATCTAAATATGCTAAGCCAATAATATGTACAGGTAGAAGCAGCTTTTCACATACTGAAGAGAGTGAGCATCCACAAAATTGATAATTTAACAGAAATAAATTATTGTACATATTTGGGCACCATATTTTTCGACATTCACTTTGAAGTCTGATAATTTTATTAACTCGATGTTGAAATTTGTTCATTCTTCTTTAAATTACGCTATTTAAATTCTTTATAAAATAAATCCAGGATTGAAGTCATTTCGTCAATTTGCTGAGAAGGTCTTACATAAATAGTGTGAATTTCAAAGATTTCTTGAGATTTAAATAAAATCTAAAAATAATAAGCTCCACACAATGTTCTTATAACCATCATTAACCCATTAATGCCCAAAGTGACCAAAATTTTTCACCGATTTCGACTGGATAACTTTTGATGAAAAAGGACTAGAAAAAAAAATGAAATACATATTCTGATGCTTTCGGGATCGCTCTTTCCGAATCTGGTGACGAAATTGACGAAAAATTATTCCTTATGCCCTTTTTTTTGCCATTTTTTGAAAAAAGTCAATTTTTTCAGTTTTTTCTTCCTTTAATCATAAAAATGACCCTGATAACGTTGTCACATGGTGCTGGAAAGTATTCAAAGTTGGTCATCGATAATTTTCCTTGAAATATATGCACTTAGAAAAATTTTTGGAAATCGATGATTCCAATATGGCGACCATTTAAATCTGACATAATGAGTGTTTCTGAAACCGTGTGCATTCTTCGTTGGAAGTTCTTTTTGCCAAAAAATACTTCAAACAAAAGTTTTTCATTTCAACGAGTTATTTCGAAAATTGGCCTCAAATTCTGGGCCCAAAGTATTTTTAGGCCTTATGAGTCCTAAAACATGTTAAATAGTAGAAAAAATCTCATTTTTGATTCCAGATTCGGAGTCTACGGAAAATTTCATGTAAGAATACATGAACTCAGAATTCAATTTTTGGGCCTTACGTACACTATTGTATACTCATGTATATTTTTAGGCCTCTTGGGGTCAAGACTATGTTGAATAACAGAAATATCTCATTTCCCATTCGAAATTCAGAATCTACGGGAAATTTCACGATAGAATACCTATTTTTCAATTAGAAAATTTGGGCCTTATGTACACTTTTGCGGCTACTCGAAACTTTTTGTAGTTTTATGGGACTCAAATAATCTTCAATGATGCAAAAATTCATAAATTCATAATCTACGTGAGATTTCCTGTAAAAATAGGTATTTCCCGAATTCTGAATCGGGTCTTATCTACTTTTCGGACAGTACCGACAATGTCGATCCACTTCTGGCATTCGGAATGAAATCATGAATCTCATCATAAAACACTAGAATCACTCAGGGACGTGTTGGATACAATTCATAATTCACATTTTTGGGCACATTCAATCAATTATGCAGTTGGAGCGCCCTTTGCCGTTGATAGAAGCAACGTTGCCCGGTTTTCACCACCATTCCTATGGAAAGAAAAATGAAGAAAATAGAACAGAAAAGTAAAAAAATAAATAAATAAAAATGAAAAAAAGAGGTTTTCGAAGAGCGCCCACCTCCACATGATCATCCACATTTCAATCAATTTAAAGAAATCACTACAATTTCGCTATGTCACAGTCAAATAAATGAATACTCCAATTTTAATCTATTTTCTAATTAAAAACAATTCAAATAATGCACTTTCTATTGCAACTCGTCAATTGACTTCAATAGATCCCTTCATGGACTTGCCAAACAATTCACTGCAATATAGCCTACACTATGTCTATTGCATGTCTGCAATGCACTGCAGTTGCAGACATTGAACTTAATTTATGGACACATTTTTAAAGTGCAGTCTAACAATGGTGCACCCAGTCAGAAGATCTGTATTGAAATGGATTAAAATGATTTCAAATATGACAAAAAACATTTTTTTTTGTTTCAATGTGTTGTGAATTTGATGTGTTGTGACGTAATTTTGTTCCTTAAACAAAATCCACAGAAGATTTATTTTTCTTGTTGATCACTGGGGTTAATAA
The DNA here is from genome assembly GCA_932178445.1 of Andricus quercusramuli. Taxonomy (NCBI): domain Eukaryota; kingdom Metazoa; phylum Arthropoda; class Insecta; order Hymenoptera; family Cynipidae; genus Andricus; species Andricus quercusramuli. The sequence continues at coordinate 42,055 of CAKNXH010057195.1, forward strand.
TAAAAGTCCAAAAATATTTTGCGACGTTTCGTCAGCTTGGTTTGCTGACCTCTTCAGGCTAGAATTTTATTAAACACCAAGATATAAAAACAGCACAAAAAAAATATTGTTGTTGTTTAGAATTCATTTAAAAGAAATAAAAACAAATTACCTTATAAGTTTAAATTAAAAAAGTCACCTCGGTCATAAAATTGAAAAGTTGAAAAAATTCAACTAGTCAAAGATTAAAATTGTAATTTTACACGTCGTCTGTGAGGTGAGGATCGTAACTAGCTATCATTAGACAACAGAGGGGTATTTATATTAAGAAGCTTGTACTTTCAAGCACTGATCTCTTATCACATACAAAATAAATTACGTAAGAAGAAATCATGATTTTGAATTGAAAATTACTGGATTGTACATGTGATTCAAATTATAAATATCCTCTTTCTTGTTAATACCATTATTATTGCTCTCAATATATATCATTTCGGAAAGTAGACATTTTTTACAGTTGGACTCAAAATCAAGTATTTTGCTATTTTCCCAATCAAATTCATGGTTATGTATTTTACGATGTACTATTAAGCCATTTCCCTTTATTCGGGGTAGGCGTGACACTACCCGATTCGGGTAGTGTTTCTAGGTGGATAGTTTCTTGTAGTAAATAACTACAAGTGTGAGCTCACCACACCCACGACACGCCAACAGCACGTAGTTAGTAGTATTGCCGGACGGTCACCCATCCAACTACTAACCGCGCTCAACACTGCTCAACTTCAGTGATCTAACGAGAACTTGTTTTTTCAGCGTGGTATGGCCGTTGGCCATTAATAACATTAATAACAAATTCCTTTCTTTTGTTGTTTTTGTGTTCATTTATACGCGTTTTTAACATTCTTTTAGTTTCACCCGCACAAGAGGCAGGACAATTTTTACAAGGAATTTTGTAAACAACGTTAGTTTCTTCCCATTTCTTAGTTTTATCTTTACCTAGTCTAATTATAGACAACAATGAAGATCTTATCGAAGGAATTGCAGCTATGTTAAGTTTTTTAAGAAAGTGGGAAGTTTTATCGAAGAATTTTTTTATAAATGTTGTCTAATGCTAGCCAGTTACGATCCTCACCTCACAGACGACGTGTAAAATGTCAATTTTAATCTTTGACTAGTTGAATTTTTTCAACTTTTTAAGTTTATGACCGATGTGACTTTTTTAATTTAAACTTATAAGGTAATTTGTTTTTAATTCTTTTAAATGAATTCTAAACAACAACAATATTTTTTTTGTACTGTTTTTATATCTTGGTGTTCAATAAAATTTTAGCCTGAAGAGGTCAGCAAACCAAGCTGGCGAAACGTCGCAAAATATTTTTGGACTTTTATTATTAACCCCAGTGATCAACAAGAAAAATAAATCTTGAAACTAAATATGGAAGGTGATAGATATTTTCATTCCAAAAATCCAGAGCAATTTTGTGATGTTCTGAAAATAAAAGTTTTGAGTAGTATCACTGCGCTGATATACTTCAGTTCGCATGGTGCGTGTCGTGCTGACTCCCAAATTATTATAGTGTATTTGTAATTATATTGAGTGGGGATAATCCTCATTAACTGACTATTCATTATTTTCAGACTTGAAAGTTCCATTTTCAGTTCGTTAGCTGTGGCAAAGTCATCTATGCAGAGGACGTTCATTTTTCGCTTTAATCGAACCATGATATATATATATATATATATATATATATATATATATATATATATATAATTCGAAATCGGCTTCGGTTTCGATTCCCTTGGAATGGAACCGAAGGGCTTATGACAAAGCCACCGAACGCGTCCTCGGGTTGCGGATAGAGGGTCCCCGTACCAAGGGTTTTGTGCTGAATATGGTTACAATAATTAATAAGCAGTCGCGGACAATTGTTCAGGGATGGTCCCGAAGGAATAACCCCTAAGCGAAGGTGTAAGAACCGTGCCGAAAGCTGCATGGCATCTCGGTGAGGTGTCTTTAACGGTGACTCTGGGATACCGGGCGACGTCTCAGAGTATCAGCCTTATCCTTGCACGCGGGGCTCTGCGAGGATGGACGAACCCTTTCCCTAGCTGATCGTGGGAACAAGAACGAAACCAACAAACCACCAAAATGTTGTAGATGCGGTTAAAAACGATCGAACGCGCAGAGCACCCGACAATGGATCGGCAAACAATGCCGATCATCCTAGACTTCGGGGTGCTGAAAATAATTTAGATGGAAACACGACGACGAACCGGCGAAACGCCCACAGTGGGTGGACGGATCACATTGAGAATGACGTGCTAGACTGCTACGATGCCAGTATTATCCCCGTTCGCGGAGGCTCTATGGCGCGTGTGCATACTCTGTGGTGCCAGAAACACCCAGAGCTTCAACACGTTTCGCATCAGTCTTTGCGAAATCAAGCCGACTACCTCCGAAAAAATGGATATGTACGCGGAGCGCTTCCTCAACCGCTGCTCGAACAAGCTGCAGACGAAGATGAAACGACATTAAGACCAGCCGCAGAAAGCAGGCATCTTCTGGAAGATGATCGCAATTTTAGTACAAGGAGGAACATCAACATGCAAGTTCCTCTTAAGCCCCAAGATCTGGCTGAAATGGATGCCTCCCTTCGTGGAGAAATCTCGCAAGAGCCCGACCTCTGGACCATCAATTGCTCAGTTTATGGTGCTGCGAGAGCTTTGGCTGATTCAAATCGAAGGCTGAAACCGACGATGGATCAAAAGACAAGAAGACGCTTGCATCAACTGAACAAGAAAAGTGGATGGGCAAGACAGAATGCGTCCCGTGTTCAATGTGTGATTGACTACATAAAATCTGGTAGACCGTTCACGGAAAGGGTTCGAAAGTTCGCCCACGAACTAAGGACCTTGAATCACACATTAAACAAGTCAAAGCTGCTGACAATCAAGCAGCATATTGTTGACAAAATAAGGCTGTTATCTGATGCAAGAAGGAGGATACAGAAAAGGGAGAGATGGATCAGGGAGAATCAAAAGTTTCTTGCTGACCCATCATGCCTCTTCAGTGATCCCCCTGTTTCTGTAAAAAAAAAACCCAAGCCCAAGGAGGTAGAGACTTTTTGGAGAGAGGTGTACAAGATCCCGAAAGCACTAGACTTGAAGGAAGATACTGACAATATCACCGCTTCCAGGAGTTTTGCGACAGCCTCATAAAATCTGAGGAGTGCCCATCAGTCACTGCCGAAGAGGTGAAAAAAGCACTCAGAGGCACGAAGAACTTTTCCGGTGCTGGAGCAGATTGTATCAAGAACTTTTGGTCGAAGAAGTTTACTTCTATACACCAACATTTGGCCCGCATATTCACCTCATATTTAAAGTCGGAGACGCCCATTCCGCAGTGGCTGGTGTTAGGACGCACTATACTCCTACCGAAAAAGGCAACTTGTTCAAACCTGAGAATTACAGGCCAATAACTTGTTTGAACACACTGTATAAGATCTTTACAGCTGTCCTAAACAACAGGATTGTTCGACGAATTGAGGCTGTATGGCGAGAGATGTACGAACAACGACGCTCGACAAAAGGTGTAGCAGGCTGTCGAGAGAACCTGCTGATTGACAGGTGTGTCTGTAAAGATGCTACAGTCCATCAGCGCGTCCTGTCAATGGCCTGGATTGACTACCGGAAAGCTTTCAATTCAACCTCTCATAGACTTATTATCTGTCTGTTGGAAAGCTTGAAGGTACATCCACACATAGTGAGATGCATAGAGAGATTGATGCCGCTTTTGAAAACTAGAAAACAGGGTGTTGAAAGGCGGTTTTGAAATATGGTCAGGAGTAGATAGCGAATCACATTGTAGTCGATTTGATTATGAATGAAGAAGCAAGATAGCATCTCAAAGATCAAGGATCAAGAGATGTCAAAGACGCCTTCTAGGACACTTTAAATGATAACGGCAGGGTAAAGATACAGAAAGGGTGCTAAGTAAGTCTGGGGATCCAAGAAGAAAAAATTATAACAGGGAAAAATTAGTTAGCTTATTCTTAGAGAAGGGCATATTTATTACAAATGCTTGGTTTAGACATAAAATGATCCGCATGTACACCTGGCGAACAGAAAATAGCCACAGTGTAATTGACTTCGTTATTGCGGATGAAAGGCTAAGAGAACTAGTAAAAATACAAGAGTCATGATGGACTCTGAATGCAATACTGACCATAACCTTTTAGTCCCAAAATAAACTTAGGGCGGGAATAAAGAAGAAAGGGAACCAAACAAAATTCCAATGTCCTTTTTTCAATAATCATTTAAAAATTTATCATATATATGTTCCAAAAATGACTTAGATACTTTTTTACTGCCCTTTTCAGATAAATGGAAAAAATCATTCCGATAGTAAGATTTATTAGAAAGATACGGAAATATACGCTGAAGTAAAGGAATTTCCTTCCTCATTTTGAATGAAGTACAAATTTAGTCATTTTTATCTAAGGACATAGAACGTAACATATAGTCGTTGCGAAGCGCGACGACCAAATTTCGTGCCGCGAGCGCGCTCAAACTTTTGAGTTTCTACTATACGATCAACAAAAATGAACGTGGAGCGCGAGGTTTACATAATTTTTAAACGGAACATCGAGCGCGAAGCGCGAGTGTCTTGATGAGAATGTGTTCCTTAAGGTCGGTAGAACCTTAAATTACTTCTTCTTTTTATGTAAAACTGACATAATTAAACGCAAATCAGGCCATAACGATGAAACTTACTAATAGCCGCGAAGCGCGCAATAACGAGCACACGAAGTGAGAAAACCTAGAGGAACTGAGTTTAAAGTGTCAGACAAATGCGTCCGAGCATATCAATGACATACTGCAGTTACGATTTATGAAAAAAGCGGTCAAGCATCCTGATCTTTTATTGAACCCCAATGATAACAATAGGCGGGAATAAGACGTAATATAATCCCTTCTCTCATATTGCTGTACAATTAACAAGATCGTCAGCATAAACCAATCGAATTATAGTCGAGCTATTCACCGAATTTTACAGCCCTTTAAATTCCGCTTCAAGCGTCGCGTCGTTCGTGAACAGCCTGTTTTTTTCTACATGGCAGTATGCATAGTAAAAAATTCTGGTCCTTAACTAACAATAAAAGTCGTGTCTGCAGCGAGCGAGATGGAATGGAGATTGATGAGCCTGGAGCAGAATCGAGAAGTTGGGTAATTAAGTCATCAGGTAAAAGAAAATTGTAATGGATATCAAATATTTTATTACACCGGGCACATACAAAGAATAATTTCATTTTCATAAATAACATCTGTAATCATTGGGAGTGAGTCGTTTGATTTGTTTGAATTTTCTTATGAAACTTCTTTCCATATATAATTCTATTTTTGAAAACACCAGCTCGAAATTCTAAATGGGTTCAAGAAACTTCATAGGATTTCGAAATATTTATTGGTATTTCAAATGATCTTCACGGGACGTTATACAGGGTGTCCCAGTACTCAAAAAACATATTTGCATTTTTGAATTCCAAGAAAAAATGGCGTCGAAAATAATTATAAAAAAATTGTTCTAAAGTTAATAATTACCGCATTATGAACAATTAAAGATTAACCAATCAGAAGCACGCGTTAGAAGGTCGATAGTGCATGTGCAATCGACAAGAGTGTGCGCATAAACAAGTTCACTTCGTATAATTTCTCCTCCGGTCGCTTTTCCAGTAGGTTGTGACTCTGGCGCAACTTCACACGTCAACGAGATACAAAAATGGGAAAAAAAATATTTTACACGATCAACCCAATATGACAACATTCTCATGAATTCTGTAAATTCCCTTGAAATTTCTAGATTTTTCGAGAAATCATTAGAACTCTCTTGAATTCAGCAGAATTGTCTTAAAATCAGCTACATTCTCTCTGACTTTGTAGAATTCTCTTGATGTCAGCAGAATTGTTTTGAATTCAGTGAAATTTTCTTGAATTTTGTGTCATTCTCATTAATTCGGTAGAATACTCCTGAAATATGTAAAATTCTCTTCAATTCAGTAGCAGTCTTTGAGTTCAGCAGAACTCTCTTTAATTCAGAAGAATTCTCTAACGTTCGGCAGAATTCTGTTAAGATCAACAGCATTCTCTTGAATAATTTAGAATTCTCCTGAAATCAGTAGAATCTCCTTGAATTTATCATGATTCTTCGAAAATCTGTAAGAATATCTCGTTAATTCAGTAGAATTCTCTTCAATTATGTAGAATTCTCTTCAATTGTGTATAAATCTTTCAAATTCAGTGGAGTTCTCCTATGTTTGGTAGAATTCTCTTGAATTTAATTAAATTATCCTATTTTCTTTCGAATTTAGCAGAATATTCTCGAAATCAGCAAAATTCTTCCAAATTTAAAAGAATTCTCTAGAGTTAGGCAGAACTCCCTTGAATTAATCATAATTCTTTAGAATTCTGTATAAATATCTCGCGAATACCGTAGAATTCTCTTTATATATGCATTCTCTTGAAGTCCGTAGAATTCTCTTCAATTCAGTTGAATTCTCGTACGTTTGGCAGAATTCTCTTGAGTTCCCAGCTGAAAATTCCTGTACAGGAACCTCGAAGGATCCTCTACATGTTCCTGTACACGAACCTGCACACGAACCTGTACAGGTAATCTTGACGGTTCCTGTGCAGGAATTTGGCGAAGGAAACTGTACATGATCCTGCAAAGGAACTGGCACCGACAAAAGAACCTTTGAATGATCCTGTACAGGTGCCTGTACAGGAACATGCATAGGATCCTTCACAGAAAGCCGTCAAAGGAAGCTTTGGAAGGATCCTGTACAGAAACACGTATAGGGTCCTTTACGGAAAGCCATTGCGAAAACTGATGACGCTTACAGCTATAAACTTGCCTTCCTTTTATTCCCTTGAAGAACCAACTCACTATTGAGAGAGCCAAGACACCAGCGAACCCTGGCGGATTAGTTCCTATGCAGGTTCATGTACAGGATCCTGAACATGTTCCTGTACATGAACCCACATCTCAATTGCCTATGTGAAGGAACCTGTACAGGAACATTCAAAGGTTAGCTTGTATACAGGTTCCTTTGCAGGATCATGTACAGTTTGCTTCGCCAAATTTCTGCACAGGAACCGTCAAGATTACCTGTACAGGTTCGTGTGCAGTTTCCTGTACAGGAACATGTGCAAGATCCTCCGAGGTTCCTGTACAGGAATTTTCAGCTGGGTTGAGCAGAATTCTCTTTGAATTTAGTAGAATTCTCTTGAGTTCAGCAGAATTATCGTGCAATTTATAGAATTATCTTGAATTGAGCAGAACTCTCTTGATTTCCGTAAAATTATCTTTAATTCTGTAAAAGACTCTTGTATTCTGTAGAATTATCTTGAATTCTGAAGAACCCTCTTGAATTCTGTAAAATTCCCTTGAACACTTTGACACTCATTTCAAAACTTAAGAAACTGCTAAATTCATTAGAATAAGCTTTGATTTATTTCCAATTCATCAGTCTTAGTGTGTGGGGTGATTGGTTTAAATTTTACATTTTTTAGCAGTTCAAGTTGAAGGAAGCTCAGGCGGGGTTCGATGAAAGTACTAGGGGTGGATTTTTGATGCTGCATAATATTATTTTAGGAATTAAGATATCTGCTAGAGCCTTGGAAAGGAGTCTGAAGTAACAATATTTAATTTATTGAGTAATAATAGGTAAATTTTTTTTCTCATTATATTTTATATATTTTTATATTTTTCTCGAAAAACTAAACTTTGGGTGAAGGTGCTGCCAGCCAGAACCTCCACTTAAGCAAATTGCAGAAATTAAGCAGAATTATGAGCTTTTTTGCGCTTTTCAAAATTGCGAAAATCAATTTTCTGTAAACAACACCTAAAATGTATTATGCTTTCACCATAAACATAATCATATCAGAATTTTGTCCTATTGTTGTGTTTTCCCAAACACTAAACATTTATTTTACGACACCAACCCTCAAAGAAATCCTGCGGGTGTAAGTACAAAAAACGTAAACCATAGCTCTAAACTACTTTATAGCTTACTCAGACCAACCACATTAACGTTTCGAAAACAAGCCATGAATTTAACATCAACCCCTAATTAAAAATACAGATATTTGAAAAAACTGTGAGCCAAAAGTTAATTATTTTTTCGGGGCTTACAAAAACAGCCAAAAAAATGTTAAGCTAAAAATAGGTACAACAAAAACCTTCCCAAGACATTAGTGGATATCGATATCCCTAAAATAATATTAGACAGACCCAACAAACCACACACAGTACATTGAACGAACCCCATCTCAGCTGCCTTCAACTTAGACTGCCAAAAAATTCAAAATTTAAAATAATCACCCCGCACAATTTTCCAAGATTCTCGTAGATATCCTTATCCCTACAATATTATTACACCGACTCGAAAAAACCACCCCTACTACATTTAACGAATCGCGTCTCAGCTGGCTTCAACAGAAGCAGTCAAAACAATTTCAAATTAAAAATAGTCGCCCCAGGCACTTCCTCAAGGCTCTATCAGATATCGTAATTCCTACAATGATATTATAGAGCCTTGCAAAGCTGCCCCTAGCACATTTAGCGAACCCAGTCGCAATTAACTTCGGCTAAAGTAGCCAAAAAACTTTTTAATTCTAAATAATCACCCCACACACTGTCTCAAGACTTTATTAGATATTTCAAATCCTCAAATATTATTTAACAACCAGAAGAAAACCAACCCTTATATATTAAAAAAAACCGTCTCAGTTACCTTCAAATAAAGCAGGCAAAAAATTTAAAATTGAAAACAGTCACCTGAGACACCTTTTCAAGACTCTATTCCATATCGCTATACTAATAATAATATTATACAGGCTCAAAAGAAAATCCCTAGGACATTTAAAAACCCTGTTTCAGCTGCCTTCAACAAAAGCAGCCAAAATAATTAAAAATTAAAGATAGTTACATCCGGCACTCTCAGAAGATTCTAGTCGATATACTCATCAACAAAATAATATAACACACCCCAGAAAAACACCCCTAGTATATTTAACAAACTTCATCTTAATTGACTTCGAGTAAAGCAGCCAAAAACATTTCAAATTGAAACTTGTCATGTCAGACACCTTCCCAAGAGTCTCGTAGATATCCCCATCCCTACAATAATATTAGACACTCCCAAAAAACCATCTATAGTAGATGTAACGTATCCAGTCTCAACTGCCTTTAACAAAAGATTACAGTACAGCCTGAAAAAAACCAGCCCTCTCACATTTAACGAACCAGTCACAGTTGCTTTCATTTAAAACAGGCAAAACATATTAAAATTATAAATAGTTCAACCCAAACACCTTTTTAAGACTCTAGCCGATATCGCGATACCTGCAATAATATGACACAGCCTCAAAAAACCACTCCTAGTACTTTCATCGAACCCCGTCTGAGCTTCCTTCAACTTAAAATGCTTAAAAATTTTAAATTCAAAATAATCACCCCACACACTTATCCAACACTTAAGTAGATTTTCTGATCCATACAATAATATTCAAATGCCGTAAAAAATTATGTGCGTCATCAGAGGTATTTTTCCGGGTGTATGTTGGCACTTTGAAATGCACCCGGAAAAAGTGAATTGATACTTTTTGATAAATGCGTGCTCTGAAATCATCAAGCATTCAATTATGACTCTGGCGTGTGGCATTTTTTCAATGGAATGACATTAAAATTTCTTGTAACGTTCGCAACAATAAAAATGAGAAAGACTAATGAATTCAAAATAAATCAAAGCTTATTCTAATGAATTTAGAAGTTTTTTAAAATTTGTCATAAGTGCAAAAGTGTTCAACGGAATTTTACAGAATTGAAGAGGATTCTTCAGAATTTAAGATAATTCTACAGAATACAAGAGTCTTTTACAGAATTTAAGATAATTTTACGGAAATCAAGAGAGTTCTACTTAATTCAAGATAATTCTACAGATTGCACGAGAATTCTGCTGAACACAAGAGAATTCTACTAAGTTCAAGAGAATTCTGCTCAACTTACGAGAAATCTGCCAAGCGTAAGAGAATTCTAATGAATTGAAGAGAATTTTACGGACTTCAAGAGAATTATACAGATTTTAAGAGAATGATTTATTCAAGGGAATTCTGCCTAACTCTAGATAATTCTTTTGAATTCGAAAGAATTTTGCTGATTTCAAGAATATTCTGCTAAATTCGAAAGAAAACATGATTATTTGACTAAATTCAAGAGAACTCTACCAAACCTAGGAGAATTCTACTGAATCTAAAAGAATTATATACAATTTAAGAGAATTCTACTGAATTAACGAGATATTTCTACAGAATTCTAGAGAATCATGATAAATTCAAGGAGATTCTACTGAATTCAGAAGAATTCTATATTATTCAAGAGAATGCTGTTGATCTCAACAGAATTATGCCGAACGTTAGAAAATTCTTCTGAATTGAACAGAGTTCTGCCGAACTTAAGAGAATGCTACTGAATTCATGAGAATGACACATCATTCAAGAGAATTTCACTGAATTCAAAACAAATCTGCTGAAATCAAAAGAATTCTACAGAGTTAGAGAGAATTTAGCTGATTTTAGGACAATTCTGCTGAATTCAAGAGAATTCAGGAGAATTCCACTGAGTTCTCGAAAATTCTACACATTTCAAGGGAATTTACACCAGAGAGTCCCAACTTACTGGAAAAGCGAACGGAGGAGAAATTATACGAAATGAACTTGTTTACCCACACACTCTTGTCGATGGCACCTGGACTGTCGACCTCCGACTGTGTGCTTCTGATTGGTTAATCTACAATTGTTAACGACTCGGTAATTATTAACTTTATAACAATTTTTTTATGATTATTTTCGACGCCATTTTTTTGTTAGAATTCAAAAATACAAATATGTTTTTTGAGTACTGAGACACCCTGTATAAATCCGAACGATTTATAGGTATGTAAAAGGTTTGCAAAGGTACTGCTATAGGGTTACAAATGATTTGAAAGGATATCACAGGGCATGAACCCAATTAAAAATTCCGACGTCGTAAACTACGTCGGATACTACGTGGAAACGTACTTCGAAAACTACGTCGGAAACTACGTCAAAACCTACGACCGAACCTACGTCAGAAATGACATAGGAAACTACGTTGGAAGTTGGGATAGTGAACGACGTAGGTTCCGACGTAGGTTCTGATGTAATTTTCCCAACGTAGGTTACCACGTAGTATCCGACGTAGTTTGCGACGTCGGAATTTGCAAAAGGGTAAAAGCTAGCGTATTTGGGATGTTCGTAGCACAGAACACAAATTTGGCGTACAAAACAAAAATTCCATAATTTTACCAAAATTAAAAAATTTGAATACTCTCTCTCTCTCTCTCTATTAAATTGATAGAATTTGGAGGGCTTTTTTCTATCACTAATATCTCGAAACTCACCAAAGTATTTATAAAAATATTTATTGCATTTTTTTAGCATTCAATAATGTTTTAAAAATCGTTTTTTTTTTTGTAAAATTTTGTCATCACCATAATTCAAAGTTGATGCAAGGATAAAAAAGATTCCTAGGTTCGAGAAAAATCATTTGACCTATAATAATAATACATTTTGTGGAAGATAACGGGGGTTTTCTTCATTTATATTATATTTAACATCGTTTTTTAGAGTAAACAATTTTTTATTCTCATAATTGAAAGTTGATGCGATAATAGAAAAGATGTGTTGATTCGAGACAAATCGATTGACCTCAAATATTGATACATTTTATTGAAGGGTCAGAGAGCTTTGATAACGCATAATGTTTGAAAATGCATCTTTTTACAGTAAAACTTTTTTTTCAACATTATTCAAAATTGATGAAAGAATTAAAAAATTCCTTTGTTCGAGAGGAATCGATTGACCTATAATATTAATACATTTTATCAAAGAGTGAAGAAGTTATGGTCATTTATATTATATTAAAAAACGATTTTTATGGTAAAAGTTTTCTCATTCTCATAATTTAAAGTTGATGTGAGAATAGAAAAGATGTGTTGATTCGAGACGAACAGTTTGACTTATAATATTGAAACATTTTATTGAACAGTAAGGAAGCTGTGGTTATGCGTAATATTTGAAAATTCGGTTTTTTATAGTAAAATTTTGTTCACTAACATAATTCAAAATTGATGCCAGAACGAAAAAGATTACTGGATTCCAGAGGATGTACATTTTTTTTATAATGTACATAGTAGGTTTTATTCAATTATTGCTCTTATTTAATCCCTATCTTCCCATCCAAGTGAATCCATTTATATCGTTTCTGTTATACAAGATAGCCCATCTTCTTGAATCCCAGTCTTTCTATCTAAATGAATCCTCTGTTTATCCATCTCTATCCTTTTATATCCATTAGGCTATCCCAAATTTTGTCTATCTTTTTCAATCACTTTCTTCCTATCCAAGCGAATCCTTTTCTATCTTTTCTGGAATATAAAATAGTTCTATCCTTCCGAATCCTAGTCGTTCTATCTAAATTTATCCACAGCTTATCCAACTCTGTCCCTTTTTTATCCAATATGCAATACAAAATTTTGTCTGTATTTTTCAATTCCTATCTTCCTACCTAATTGACACCTTTGCTATCTTTTTCTAAAATAAGTCAGCCCTAACCTTCTGAAGCCTAGACTTTCTGACGACATAAATCCTTCGCTTATCCACCTCTATCCTTTTCTATCCATTAGGAAATCCAAAAGTTTATATATCTTTTTCAATCGCTGTCTTCCTATCCAAGTGAATTCATTTCTATCGTTTTGAAACATAAGATAGCCCTATCTTCTTGAATCCCAGTATTTCTATCTGAATGAATCCTCTGGTTATCCATCTCCATCCTTTATATTCATTAGGCAATCCCAAATTTCGTCTATCTTTTTTAATCCCTATTTTCCTATCTGATTAAATCCTTCTCTATTTTTTCTGAAATATAAGATAGCCGTATCCTTTGGAATTGTAATGGTTCTATCTGAACGACTCCTCCGCTCATCCACCTCTATCCCTTTTCATCCATTAGCCAATCCCAAATTTTGAATATATTTTTCAATCCCTATCTTCCTATCTAATCGAATATCTTTATATCTTTTCTCAAATACAAGTCAGCCCTAACCTTAAGAATCAGATCCTTTCTATCTAAATAAATCCTCTGCTTAGTACCGGCATGTTCCTGGTACGTGGCTGACCGTAAAAGTCAGACACAAGTGAAATCATTTGCACCGTCTATAACTAAAGGGTCGGTAGACGTCTTTGCAGAATTCGACTAGTATGTCGTAAATGTAGAGAATTTTATTGTAGATATATGAATCTTTGCTAGTTTAATACTATTTTGCGGGAGCTTCAAACTCGAAATATATTATTATCATAGAGAAGGATAAGAATACTACATTTTTGAGTGAATTCAAATGGATAGAAAATAAAAGGAGATATCACGGATAGAAATGGATAAGAATATTCCAATGCGGTATGGACTCAAATTAATAGAATTAAGAAATAAAGTAGGTATAGAAAGCGATAAGATTTAAAAATATTTGACGGATTAACATGGATAGAAAAGGATAAGTCTTTATGGATACGGCTGAGAGAATCATTTATAGAAAGCGATAATTAATTTGACAACAAGGTATAGAGTCCGCGATCGATAAAGATAGGCATTTATGAACTACAAGGATAGAAAAAGATAGGCCCATGTGACAGCAAGGGATAGAGTCAATGACAGAGAAAGATAGGCGGTTGTGAGCACCAGGGATTGAGTCAGGGATAGAAAGAGATAGACAGTTGTGACTGTAAGGAATAGATTAATTTTCTGATGTTAAATTTTGTCGATCTACTGGTCAAATAATTTTCTTGGGTAAAGGAGAAAAAATCTACCTCAGCCCGGATTTGAACCGGGAATGCCACTTTCTATGAGTGGAGCGTTAACCAATTACGCCACAGAGGCTGGCGCAGATAATTTCTCGTTTCTCCTACATTCACAGAATGACGTGAATCTACGTCTAATTATAACCTGTGGGTTTAGTGACTCATTCTTGTCCGAATAAATTTCACCGAATCTGAATAATTTAATGTAAGATGTTATTTTGTCGACCAGGTTAATTAATTAATTAATTTTCTGATGTTAAATTTTTTCGATCTACTGGTCAAATAATTTTCTGGTGAAACGAGAAAAAATCTGCCTCAGCCCGGATTTGAACCGGGAACTCCACTTTCTATGAGTGAAGCGTTAACCAATTACGCCACTGAGGCCGGTGCAGATAATTGTAAGGAATAGAGTCAGGGATACAAGGAGATAGCTCTAAGTAGACGCGACGGATATGGTGTGGAAAGAAAAAGGTATCGTTTGTGGGATGCAAAGTGTGCATTTTGAAAGGATTGAATATCTCTATCTTTTTCTATCCATACGTTTCTATCTTTTTGAATCTTTTTACTTCAAGCAGGGAACTCAGCAGATTCCCGTGACAGACAGTACAAGGGGTGGTTTTTTCGGAGCACAGAACACAAATTTGGGGTAAAAATAGAAAAATTCGACAATTTTACTCAAAATTCAACCACTTTATCAAGCATTTTAATGAATTTGTGAATTCCCATGGATCAGTATGAGGTGGGTTTTCGGTGCACAGAACACGGGGTAGAAATACAAAAATTCCACAATCTGACGCAAAATTGAAAAATTTTGAAATTTCATTAATTTGGTAAATTTCCATGAAATTTTTTAGTGGAGTGGCGTTTCGAAACACAGAACACAAATTTCGGGTCGAGTTTAAAAAATTCAAAAATTTCTCTCCGAAAAATCAAAAATTTGACCATAATTCTACCAATTTATTAAAACTATTTGATTTATGGTAAAATTTTTGAAAACTCGAGTAAAAGTTTTGAATTTTTGTATTTTCACCCCAACTTTGTGTTCGGTGCTGCGAAAATCTCCATCGTAGGGACTTTCATGGAAATTGACCAATTCATTAAAATTTTTGGTAAAATTGTTGAATTTTAAGTAAAATTGTGCAATTTTTCTATTTTAACCCCAAATTTGTGTTCTATGCTTCGCCCCCCCCCCCCCCCCCTGTACGAACCTTCATGTGAATCTGCTGAAATCATAATAAAAAAAATATTTTTGGTAAAATTGCGCTAGCTTTCACCCTGCTGAAAATTGTGACGTCATAAACTACGTCGGATAATACGTGGGAACCCACGACGGAATCTACAACGTTTACTATCCCAATGTCCGACGTAGGTTCCGACGTCGTTTCCGAGGAAGATTCCGTTCTAAGTTCCGACGTAGTTTCTGACGTAGGTTCCACCGTACGTCCCGACTTAGTATCCGACGTTGTTTTCGACGTCGGAATTCTCAATGATTTTTGAAGATTTTCTCCAAGAGCTCTAATGTATCTCTGATGGGACGCACATTATAAATTATCGACGACTTGCAGATTTATTCGTGAACTATTTGAACTTTCCTGTAAAGCTTAAAAAATCATCCGCAAAAGAAAACTATTATTATGGAAATGTTCATGATGAAACAACTTTTTGTAGCCTGTGTCTAATTCCGAATTCTCTTCCAACAAATCAATTGTGGAATGTGTTTGATTTGCAATTTTAAAGACTTCTTATCCTTACAAAGCGCTAAACTTAAGTACCACGGGCAACAATTTAAGACTATTTTCAACTTTGTTCAATCCCTTAACAAGTTCACACCGTGCTCTCATTTCCATGATCCAATAAAGTTTAGTTTCGCCACCCGCAACCTACGGACCCTTTGATTGGTTCACTTTTTTTTAGATGCGCGTGGCGAGACCATTCTTTGTTGGATCATGGAATTGGAGGCACGCAGTGAACTTGTTAAGGCAATGAAGAAAGTTGAAAATAGTCTGAAATTGTTGCCCGTGGTACTTAAGTTTAGCGCTTTGTAAAGATAAGAAGGCTTTAAAATGGCAAATCGAACACATTCCTCAATTGATATGTTGGAAGGTAATTCGGAATTAGACACAGGCTACGAAAAGGTATTTAATCATGAAAATTTCCGTAATAGTTTTCTTTTGTTAATGATTTTTTAAGCTTTACATGAAAGTTTAAATATTTCACGAATAAATCTGCAAGTCGTCGGTAATTTATAATGTACACACGATATTATTTTAAGTTATGGCCAATTAGGGCCAGTCATTTTTGGCTGTCGTTTAGCCTGTCGTTTTCCTGTCATTTTGCCTGTCGTTTCCCTACCATTTTTTGTGGTTGCGGAAAAATGACAAAAAAAATGACAGGAAAAAAATTACACACCTTTCATTTTTTTCCTCTCATATCTTTTCGTAAGGGTTGCGTGGCTTTCAAGCAGTGAAACTTGAAAATTTTTGGAAAGAAAGCTTGACACTACAAAACCCGTCATAAAACTTAACCTAATCATTTTACAAACAAATTTCATAAGACTTTTCTACTTCATTTTTAATGCGAAGTAACATGCATGTAACATAAATTAAAAATGCAGAAAACAACATTTTCAATTTTGAAATTTTAATTTTTTTTTAAAGCCCTGTAACCATTACTTTAGTTTAAATTTAGTGCTTAAATTACCTGTATACCATCACAGACATGTATTCCGCAAAGTACCATTGAGTAACTAGACTTTTAGGTTGAACTTGGTTGAGACTCACCGTTTAAGATGTTGCAGTTAATAATTAATATAGTGATGTTAATTAAAAGTTAGAATTATATAACACCCTGTTCTTTTTTTGCATTGTTATACGTGAAAAATACTAACTTCTTTGTGCATATTTTATATGTATAGACTAATTGCCAATTGAGAGACAACAGTTTTCCAAAATATCTTTGACCTTAAAAGTAACCATCAGAATATTACTCAAGAGTCAACAATTAGGAAATAAGTAATTTAATTCAAGGTATGTAGTACAACAGCATAATGTAAAATATATTTCTGTTGAACTTTTCACTCAAAATTTTTACTGTAAATAGTTCACTAACAAATATTTTCTAAACATGACCTACTATAATTATGAGAAAAAAATTAATTTTTTGATTCTCATATTACGCCATGTCTAAAATTAATTTTTTATATCAGCTAAACCACATTCATAATTACATTAATGTTTGTGTTAATATTTTCTTGATCATGCATTATTTTCGACCGATAAACTTATTTCAACATTCAGCAACATTTTAATGGAGTATAATATGGTTAAAATTGGAACCAGATTTTCTCAGTTTTCATAAATAACTACAGTCCAAACTCTGCGCATTGCCGTTTTCGGGGCTGTATTCCCGCTCGAATGCGTGGAGGAGAAGAATGCAGTTGACAAACTTCGAGCATTGCCGCGCGTCGATTAGGTTGAAAATATATCTCGAGAATCGTTTTATGTACGTAGTGTACATAGATGTGTACAAAAGTGATTTTCGTTGATTTCTTATATGTATAGCAAAATGGAAAATGTGCTTGACTGAAAAACTTCAAGATTTAGACCGAAAAAAAACCTTCAGATTCGGCCGTTTCGCTCCCGGCAATCCTCGGGGCGTTAACTATGAAATTCATCGCTCGCGAGTGACGCTAAAGTGGGGGTAGTGCTCGAGCGAGAAACCGGGCAAGCGGCAATGCTCGGGGCGGTAGTGCTCGGAGTTTGGACTGTAATTATTACAATTATATTATTATTTCTTTTGAACAGTTGTATAAATGTTGATGTATATTTTTGAACAATGTATGTGAATACAAGTAAATGCTATATTTGCTGCATATAAATTTGTAACATTATCATAATATCTAACCGGGGATCGATCTTGTGTTTACTAAAATTCTTAATTTAATTATCACTGCATTTGGCGGATTTTAGTAAGAAGATCTTCAATTTGATGAAAATAATAATTTTTTAAATAATAGTTGTGTTACATTTAAAACTTATCTCAATGATAATCATTTTCATTGAAAGATTCGTTTAATTTGCGTTTACTTTGTCCTGTCCAATAAATTGCAACCTACAATGTAAATTGATTCCAATGCCGATAGGCCATTGAAAATAGCCCTAACCATTTTACAACTACACTTGACGAATAAATAAACAACGATTGAGTAAGATTACTTACTAACGATTGAGTACTTTTGCGATGACTTAAATTTATTAAGAAAATCACTTTCATATGAAAACAAACAAATCGGATTCTCCTCCAATATTGAATCAAAAACCGAAACTTCGTTCGCGCAACGAGATCTTTATCGTGAAATAAATTTCAAAGTTGTTACGAATTCTTTTCTGGCTCTATTCCTTTTAAAACATCAAAAGTAAAATCTCCCATTGAAATTTCAATGGTTGATGCAACCATGCACCTGCGCCATGCACATGCAAGGTCCTGACAATACAAGTTGCACACACTACATTATCATTTTCTTAAAATTCCTACAATGAATGAAAACATGCACAACGAGGTCTCCACAAAACTATGGAGTGCAAAGTGGTTACAGTAGTTGCACAACACTAATAGAAAAATATATGTGACCCAAAATATTTCGTCTAACTGTCCGAATTCTTACGAATTTGGACAGTTTTGTAGACAGAATTTTTAAACGAAGTGGCTATTTGTACCGCTGGCTAGAGGAATAGGGTGGGTATCTTATTTAGCCCGCTGGAGGTACAAATAGCGATTGCACCTCGGAATGGCTATTTACCTTGCTATTAAGAGGAATAATGTGGGTTTGTTATTCAGGTCGCTAATTATATGAATAGTGACGGTATGTTATACATATTGCTAGTGTGATGAAAAAGGAAAGAATGTTTATTTAACCAACTAATTTTATTCAGACCGTGCCCATTAGGAAATCGGAATGATGGCGTTATTAAATGATATTAAATGGTAAGTCATTGATTGCTATATAACCTCAATTTCTTAGCTGACAGGCCTGACAGGTGAATGCTGATGTCAAGTGGCAAGCGGCGTAATATTTTTTTGGCGGGAAATTTATTATCATGTATGGGTTAAAATAAAGACACTAACACAGTTCGCTTCTACAATTTTTTTTTGATATGGTATTTCGCATTTAAGTAAAATATTTTTTTCCATTAGTCTCAACATTAACTATGAGACAAAATAGTGATAAGCGAGAATAAAAAGAGTACTTGGATTTTGATTCATTGTGTCAATGTTCGATAATAACATTTCTTATTGAGTCCGCCAACCAGATGAAAAAGGGGAGTATTGTTTCAACATACCAATTTTATTCAGTGATAAAGAAATCGAAATTATGGCGTTATGGAATGATATTGAATTGAATGCATTGAATTTCATTGATTGCTGTATAACCTCTATTTCTGAGCTGATACTTGACAGGCCTGACAGGTGAATGGTGGCGTTAAGTGGCAAGTGGGGTGTTGAAACGGTTCAGTATAAAATAAATATTTTATACTTATAAAATTTACTTAAGAGCGGGTAAGAAATAAAATAAATACGCTACTGAATGACTTGCGAATTCCTGGGCGAAAGAGTTATATAGATCGCATGTAACACTGTGCGAAACAGGTGCGGTTGCGTGCGCAACCTGTACGATAAGTGGGGATGCGAGGACCCGCGACGACGGGACCTGTGTGATTACCAAGGATCACTCGAATCGCCAGTCTGCGCTCGAAGGTTTAAAGGAACACACTGTCGAGCGTTTGACTCTTCGGAAAACTTCGCGAGAGCATCTTATGAGCAGCTTAAGATTGATCTGCCAGGTAACTGACAGAATAAGAGGGACATAGGACAACTTTTAGCATTTTTTAATGATCCTTTTCAGGAATTATATATATATTAAATTATAACAAAAAATTAAACTTTGAGGACCAGCCCCTCGCATGTCCTGTTAAAAGACTAAATTGACTAAGAGCAACACTGGAGATCTTTAGGATCGCTTATTCTTCTTCAACCCGTTCTCATACGGGCGCTCAAGAATACCAGTGTAGTTACTCAAAATCAATTAAGTTCATTCGACAAAATCAATCAAGAGTAGTACTGGAGATCTTAAAGATCGCCCATTCTTTTTTAACCCGTTCTCAAACGGGGGCTTAAGAATGCCAGTATGGCCACTCGAAGTTAATTAAGTCGAATGGGGAGTGAGCTGTTCGAGGGAAAACCGATTGTTTTGTGGATGCAAGATAATTTCTGGTTTTCAAAGGTAGAATTTGCATTTTTAATGTCAATTTTACCACAAACCAGTGTGGAATAACAAAACTAATGATAAAAATAGTAAAATCAGATAGGAAAATGAGATCGCATTCTGGAGGACAGATATTGCACTGAAATCTGCACGGAATGTCGTCTCATTAGTAAAATCATTGAATAAGTTGATCCTCGGTTCTTCGCTAGGGAGGGTAAAATTTATAGGATCATATTAATTATGCTTGAGCCAAATCATGAGTGCTCCTAAGATTATTTAGCCGCAATAACAGAATTTTGGTAGTTGCGTAAAAGAGCAAATAAAGGAAACAACATTGGCTTATTCAGGCGTGATAGGTCTTTCGAAATCCTGCAAGCAGGAATCTAAAATAATTTCACGATAATCGGCGCAATTCTGTCTTCGCTTCTGTGATCCCACCGTCCGAGGAATAAAATATATAAATTCACAAAATAATTGCCACAAATTGATGAAATGAGTCGAAAGTTTTT
Source organism: Andricus quercusramuli (assembly GCA_932178445.1). Taxonomy (NCBI): domain Eukaryota; kingdom Metazoa; phylum Arthropoda; class Insecta; order Hymenoptera; family Cynipidae; genus Andricus; species Andricus quercusramuli. The sequence continues at coordinate 62,737 of CAKNXH010057195.1, forward strand.
GAGTCATCAGCCTTGATTGAGCTGAGATCCGTCGAAAGCTACACTTGCCAGGATTTTTTCTAATTGCTAATTACTTTCGCTTCAAAAGCTTACACGTAAGGAAAAGTATTGAGGTTCGTCCAGGGGAAAATGGTGTGCCCATTCCGGTTCCTAGGGTGTCACTTTTAGTTAGTTTGAATAACAGGGTGGTAAGGGCTAATTTTAATGTTCTTCCAAAACTTGACCCAGTTTGTATAATTGGTCTCGAGTTATTGGATAGAGTATATTAAAAGCCACTCAGATATATAATTTTCGGCAATCTTCAATATTGTTAAGAAAATTCTGAATTGCGACAGCACTATTAAATAACATAAGAAAATGCCCATATTTTTATAAGGTTCAAGCTCAAAGAAAATAAAATCTAAGAAGTCTTGGTAAAATCGACATTATTGGATCTCGACTCAATGTCGGATGATATTATTAATAAAAATTAAAATGATAGAGTAATAATAGAGAACGATAACGTTACAGTGTTTACGTTCCGGCGGGAAATTTGATATAATTTATAGGTGAAAATAAAAAAATTGACACAATTCGTTTCTACAAATTTTTTTTGGATAAGATATTTCGCATCCAAGTGAAATATTTCTTTCGCTTAGTCCTAACCCTAATCATGATGAAAATAGTGATGAGCGAGATTAAGAAGAGTACATTGATTTTTGATTTATTTTTTAAATTTCCAATCATAACATTTCTCATTGTCCGGGTGCAATTTTCACATATTTAAACGATTTTTCTCTCAGACTGAGTAAAGTTTAAATAATTAGTGCACAAGATATAAAAGAATGAGTCAAGTTCCTTCAAGAAATAATCGATTGAACACAATTTACAACGATTAAGAGTGATCAAAAGTTCAATCGGTTGAAATTGTTGTCAACTATGTCAATTGTTCCCAATCGGATTGAATTGAGTGAATGCACTTGCCTGCAATGCGCCCTCTGCAGTTTTTGTTTGTAACACAGACGACACGCACGAGTTTATAGGTTAGAATTTAAATTTTTAACAATTGAGCAAGAATTTCAGGTACGAAAAAAGAATGTTTGATCAGCATGTATACCAAATGAAGAGTCGAAAGTATGCCATTTAACGATATGACAGTGATATAGTGTGATTATCAAGTAGGCATTAGTAGCTTGATTGAGCAAGTGTATTATTGTGAAACGTTTATTCACTTCTTTTTATATTCATATTGTTGACATTTTTTTGTTTAAAGGAGTAAAAGAAACGCTTGTAAATAATCGTCGCAATGTAAAAGTGCTGGAGTGAAAACTCAGCCTCTAGCTCAGAATAATAGATACTCAATTGAAATCCAAAGAAATCATTCTAGAACGTAGTCTGAATCCAATATTTTGAAACTTGTACTAAATAAATTGTAGGTAACTCATTGATTTTTTTTTAAATTTTCAGTTGGAGAATTGATCCAATCCTTTTAAATATTTTTCAATATAAGAATTTGGAATTCAAAAATTAGTTTGATTTGTAATTCTTACAAAAATTTCTAGCTTTAAGTATTCAAAACATTCAAGTTTCTATATTTCAAATAATTTGGTTTGTAATGCCTAATCTAAAAATCTCTGAATTTTAAAGGTTTTCAATTTTTTTTATTGTATAGTATTAGATTGTCTTCCCGCCCCGCAATACATTGGAAAGGGGTAAGTGTTTGACCAACAATATTTCTATGACCTGTCACAGAGGTGTCCCCCCCCCTCACCGAGACGTAAGGGAGTGATACGGGTTTGATTAACATTATTTCTGTGATCAATTTCGGGGGTACTTTGCCGCCCCCACGAGACTTTGGTCAGGGGTAGGGGTTTGACCAACATTATTTCTGTGATCATTCACAGGTTTTCCTTCCCGCCCCCTCAAGACGTTGTAAAGAGGTAGGGATTTGACCAACAATATATTTGTGACCAGTCACAGAGGTGCCTTCCCTCCCCCACGAGACGTTGGAAAGTGGCAGAAGTTCGATCAACATTATTTCTGTGCCCAGTCGCAGGGGTGCTTTCCAACCCCTACGAGACGTTGGACAGGAGTAGGGGTTTCACCAGCATTATTTTTGTGACTATTCAACGGGGTGCCTTCCCGCCCCATCGAGACGTTAAAAGCGTGTAGTGGTTTCATCAACATTGTTTTTGTGACCTGTCACAGGGGTGCCTTTTCGCCCCCACCAAACTTTGGAAATGTTTATGGATTTGACCAACATTATTTCTGTTCATGAAATTGTTACCACCGGTGTGAGAAAGCGAGGGATCAGCACACTCTCCATTTAAGGCTACGTCAATCGACCGGAAAGAAAGGTCCGAGTTATAGTTCAAGACAACAGTAATCTGAATATTACTTATGAGTTTCACTTACTTGAAATCTACAGACGAAGGTGAAACGACATTAAGACCAACCGCAGAGAGCAGGCACCTTCTGGAAGACGGTCGCAATTTCAGTACAAGGAGGAACATCAACATGCAAGTTCCGCTTAAGCCCCAAGATCTACCTGAAATGGATGCCTCCCTTCGTGGAGATATCTCGCAAGAGTCCGACCTCTGGACCATCAATTGCTCAGTTTATGGTGCTGCGAGAGCTTAGGCTGATTCAAATCGAAGGCTGAAACCGACGATGGATCAGAAGACCAGACGACGCTTGCATTAACTTAACCAGGAAATTTGGATGGGCAAGACAGAATGCGTCCCGTGTTCAATGTGTGAGTGACTACATAACATCTGGTAGACCGTTCACGGAAAGGGTTCGAAAGTTCGCCCAAGAACTAAGGACCTTGAGTCACACACTGAACAAGTCAAAGCTGCTGACAATCAAGCAGCATATTGTTGACAAAATAAGGCTGTTATCTGACGCAAGGAGGAGGATACAGAAAAGTGAGACATGGAACAGGGAGAACCAACAGTCTGTTGCTGACCCATCACGCCTCTTCAGTGATCCCCCTGTTTTTGCAAAAAATCCACCCAAGCCCAAGGAGGTAGAGACTTTTTGGAGAGAGGTGTACAAGATCCCGAAAACACTAGAGTTGTAAGAAGATACTGACAATATCATCCGCTTCAAGGAGTTTTGCGACAGCCTCATAAGATCTGAGGAGGAGTGCCCATCAGTCACTGCCGAAGAGGTGAAAAAAGCACTTAGAGGCACAAAGAACTTTTCCGGTGCTGGACCAGATTGTATCAAGAACTTTTGGTGGAAGAAGTTTACTTCTATACACCAACATTTGGCCCGCATATTCACCTCATATTTAAAATCAGAGACGCCCATTCCGCAGTGGCTGGTCTTAGGACGCACTATACTCCTACCGAAAGAAGGCAACTTGTCCAGACCAGAGAATTACAGGCCAATAACTTGTTTAAACACACTGTATAAGATCTTTACAGCTGTCCTAAACAACAGGATCGTTCGACGAATTGAGCCTGTATGGCGAGAAATGTACGAACAACGAGGCTCGAAAAAAGTTGTAGCAGGCTGTCGAGAGAACCTGCTGACTGACAGGTGTGTCTGTAAAGACGCTGCCGCCCATCAGCGCATCCTGTCAATGGCCTGGATTGACTACCGGAAAGCTTTCGATTCAAACTCTCATAGACTTATCATCTGTCTGCTGGAAAGCTTGAAGGTACATCCACACATAGTGAGATGCATAGAGAGATTGATGCCTCTTTGGAAAACTAGATTTACCATCTTATCTAGGAATCATCGTCTGATGACGAACAAGGTCACGTTCCAGAGGGGCGTCTTTCAAGGGGATAGTATGAGCCCTTTGCTCTTTTGCATCACACTTCTGCCTCTATCTCTCGCACTACGAAATTCTCCTGGATACCTCTGTGGCGACACTAATCAGCGTGAGCATAAGGTCACTCATGTATTTTATATGGATGACCTGAACATCTATGCCGCTGGTAAAAGCAAACTTCAAACTGCTATAAATATCGTCAAGAACTACACAGGAGAGATTGGGATGGACTTTGGTTTGGACAAGTGTGCCAAAATTCATCTGAAGAAAGGAGAGATTACTGGCGTTCCCAAGGACCCTGAGCTTGTGGATATAAGTGTTATTAGAAATCTTAACACTGGAGAGACCTATACATACCTGGGCGTGCCTCAAAGCCGCATTCAGGACGTAACATCAGTAAAGGAGTCTCTCTGAAGCAGATACAAGCGTCTTCTTCGACAGATTTGGTCTTCCAATCTGTCGGCGTTGAACAAGGTATCTGCGACTAACATGCTTGCCGTCTCGGTTCTACTCCACTCGTTTGGGGTGGTTCAATGGACGAAGAACGAGCTTAAGGCCCTTGATGTCACCACGCGTAAGATCATGCATATGCATGAAAGTTTGCATATCAATTCGTCAGTTCCGCGATTATACATTTCACGCCGTCAAGGCGGACGCGGACTTCTGAATCTCCAATGTCTGCACAACCGAATTGTTTTAAGTACAGCTTACATCGTTGCGAATGGCAGAGATCCTCTCCTCAAGGTGGTCAGAAACCACGAGATGATTAGCGAAGGAGCGTTCCTTTACAAAGCCGCGGAGCAAGCTGCCGAGACCCTTGGCCTGAATTTCAACATCAGAAGTGAAGAAAGTGCATTACTCCATGTAGATGCTTCACGTCTAAAAGCCGAAGTAAAGAAAGCAGAGGTTAGTAAATTTCACCAAGAGCTACTCGACAAGCATATGCACGAAAACTTTCACAGAAATGTAGAAAAACAGTCCTTGTCAAAGGAGCAAACTTTTGCTTTCCGCAAATCAGCAGGGCTCAATTCAGGTACAGAGGGCTTTATTTTCGCATGCCAGGACGGTGTAATCTCCACCTTAGCATACCGCGCCCGCATTTTATGTCAAGAAGTTCCCAGTGATAGGTGCAGAGCGTGTCATGCACACGCTGAGTACCTAGAACACATACTATCGGGGTGTCCGACCCACGCAGGAACAACGTATATCTATAGACATAATTTTCTGGAACTACGATTTTCGGGCAGCAGTCTCCGTTGCGCACTCGAGGCCTGACATTGTTCTCCAAGACTTCGAGAAACGAACGATATTCGTGATCGAATTCTCGGCTCCGTCCGAATACAACATCACTGCAAAGGAGGAAGAAAAATAGGAGAGGTATCAAGACCACAAAAGAGAGCTGCAACGACTGTACCCAAAATATTCGGTACGAGTAATTGTCCTTGTTATACGTGCTCTCGGAGGTGCTAAATTATCACTGGTTCATAACCTTAAAGCCATACCCGCGTGCCAAAAATATGCCAAGGCACTTGCGAGATGGATGCAGAAAGCTGTCATCCTTGGGTCGCTTCGTGTCCCCAAGACAAACGAGGGTTTCGCCGGCCTGCCGTTGTGATTTCGCCGTGCCCTGTGACCACCCATCTCACGGATGTGAGACGTGGCCATAGGTGTATTTTTACCGCGGTTCTACAGGGGGCTATTGACATTTTCTTTTTAGATGGCAGTTACTCTTAGTGGTACCCTGCGGTGGTTGTTTAACTTTTTTTTAATTATATATATATTTAATTTGTACTTTGATAAGGAAGAAGCCTTGTGCATTGTATGCCGGCTAAATAACTTATTTGACCAAGATCATTTTTGTCATACCATACAATTTTCTACTTTTTCTCGCAAACAATGATAGTGATATACATCCTTAAATGCAAAAATTGAGTGTTATGGAACTCTGAGTTTTGAGAGCCACTGCTGAAAATTTTCATCCGGAGCTTGTTTTCGTGATCTCTACGTTGAAGAGAGCCTGGATGTCAGGGATCACGTGCGGGTGGCTGTCTACGCCGGTAGGCCCATGACTCACGTTCGGTGTACGTGACAAGCGACGCAGCACGCGCGTGGAAATTTTCACGGGTCAGGCGTCCCGTCAGAGTCTCAACCCGTACAGTCGCTCTCCTTCTCGAAATTTTTCTTCTCACTTCTTCAATCAAATAAATTAAGTACGATGATAGTCATAAAATAGATATGTATATGTGGATGCATACATATACAGGGAGTCCTGCGCGTCACGGCGAACAGGCAGTACCCCGGCAAAGCGTTTGAGGTAGTGATGGCAATCACACAATCGTTGAAATTCGAGTTTGATCAAAATCAAATATAACTTATCGTGAATTCTTGTACAAATATTTGTACCAGAATTCATTACAAGTTATTTTTTAGTTATATAAACGTAACAAGTATTTATCAGGAGCAGATAGCCCTTTCAAATATGTTTTAAAACAAGTTCTTTTTTTCTAATGGTATTTCTTTTTTTTTAATTTGTCAAAATTTGTGTTCAAAATTTGTTCTTGTTTTTGCTTATAAATTTTTAGGTGACTTGTGTAATTATTCAGAAATTTTTAAATACTTCAAAAGAAATTTTAAATACAAATTTTGAAAAGTTGTAAAAAATATGAAATACCATTAGAAAAAAAACTTGTTTTAAAACATATTTGAAAGCGCTATCTGTTCCTGATAAATACTTGTTATATTTATGTAACAAGTAACAAACCCAAAATATGACCCAGATCCAAAAATTTTGGAGGACTTTGTTGCTTACTTTCACTCCCCCTACGCCCCTCTAAAAGAAACCAGAGTTCTCTCGGGACACCCTGTATATGTATGCATCCACACATAAATATATGTATCATAACTGTCATCGAACTTAATTTATTTGATTAGAGAAGTGGAAAGAAAAATTTCGAGAAGGAGAGCTACTGTAAAGGTTGAGACTCTGAGGGGACGCCTGACCCGTGGGAATTTTCACGCGCGTGATGCGTCGCTTGTCACGTACACCGAACGTGAGTCATGTGCCTACCGGCGTAGCCAGTTATGCAGGCTGCACGTCATCCCTGGGATCCAGTTGCTGTTCAACGTATAGATCGCGAAAACAAGCTCGTGAAAGCGAGCGCTGGAAAACTCGAGCATTGAACCGATGCTTGAATGAAATTTCCAGCAGTGGCTCTCATAACTAAGAGTTTCATAACTCTCAATTTTTGCATTTAAGGATGAGGATGATATATATGAGTAGTTAGTGTGTCACTATGGCGAAACGACAACTCCCCAACACTACCCCACCACTGTGTATTCGCCATAGTGACCACACGAACTATACTTATATTGTTTTAATTAAGAGAATAATATTATACGTTGGAAAAATCTCAATATTTTAGTTCTACAATGATGATAGAGGTGCATATTCTAGTATATTAACTAAAGTCGCGTCCAAAAGTCGAGGCCCCTCACTTTTTTTGATTCAAACTCGCACAAAAAAAATCTCTGAAATGTCTAATAAAAAGAATCTGAAAGCTTTCAATAGTTAGAATGCAAAACGTCTCAAAAAACAGGGCTTTTCGGCCTCCTTTTTCAAGGGTCCACTTTGACCTGTTCCCAGAAGGAGGGCGACGTTAGGAAAAATCTGAGAAAATTCGCAGATATTCTTTGCTAATTCCTGAATGCAATGCATTTTTCGAAATGCTGAAATATGCAATAGTTTTCTTTTAACGGTGATTTATTTACAAACATTTTATCTTGAGAACGAATTAAGATAAGAAGCCGTTTAATGGTTGCAAATGTGCAGTTTTGTCTTGCGATTGCAGTGCAATACTTAAATTTATGATAAAATCATTCTTACACGATAAATATCATTTTGAATATTTCTGACTTTAATCAGTGTGGGCGC
>CAKNXH010057195.1:85430-100436 GCA_932178445.1 Andricus quercusramuli
TATCGTCATGCGAACTCGATTTGAGTTTCATACTTGAGGCCTTCCCCATGTAAGTGAAAAAAAGACAGAAAGGTAAAAATTGCGGAAAACCCGCAATTTTCAGGCACTGATATAGATGAAGATAGTCATGAACAATAATCATTTGTTTGAACAATTATTTTTGCTAAATCTAATTAATTATTAAGTCACGCCAAATGAAAAATAGACAAACAGTTGAAAATTCCAGAAAAAAACGCAACATTCTATCAATTAAGGCAATTAAGCAAAGAGAATATTATTATTAATTATAATTAATTGTTTGAAAATTCAATTTTTTCTGACTAATTAATTACTTAACTTGACTTGATTGAAAATTTGACTAAAAGTGATTTTTCATAAACTGCAATTTTGTAGCATTTTTCTAAGAGAATATTATTAACATTAATAATAAATTGTTTAAACAATCACCCTCTTTAACATTGATGAACTATCACTTCCCTCTAATTGGAAATTAGACAACAAATGAAAAATTTGTATAAAAAAACCGCATCTTTATAACTTCATTCTATGAGAAAATTTCTGAAAACAATAATAAATTATTTAAACAATTATTTATTTTCGAAGTCCTTGTAATAGCGTCTTTTTATATTTATTTTGTATCATATCGTCCGCTCGCCTAATTGTACTCAACTGCTTATTACTCTAACCATTTTTAATTTGAAATGTAATTTTTTAACAATATATGCAAAAAGTATGCGCAACTATTGTAAATTTATTAGTTAGTACTGTAAAATAATCATATCGAAAGATAGTGTTTCAATAACTGTAAGTAACCATTTTCAAGTAGCTGGAAATCATCTTTATTTTTTTTCCTTCTAACTTTACATTTTTCATTAAAAATTAATAATTATATATTTATTTTTATTTATTAATAATTATTTATTATTTTTAATATGATGGATCTGCGACTTGAAAATAATCTGAACATCAATGTTTCGAACATGATTTGAAACGATATAATTTTATCTGCATTATTTACATTTCACAAACGATCACAATTTTGGGTTTAATTCTTAGTGGGAGGGGCAGCTGACGAGCTCTTGAGCGGAAGTCGGATGCACCGTAAGATATCTGCTTTTGCCCCGAGCGGACCTCGGAATTTTGAAACCGAGGGTGGTTGACCGTGAGCGGAAATCGAGTGCGCCCCTTATCGACTGTCCTGAAGAATAAGTCACTAACCAATTTTTCCGAAAACAGAGCGTATCAATTACATTATGCTTGGCTAGAGTGTCGTATCTCCATTTAAAAATACATAGAGATACGACACTTTAGGGAAGTAAAATATAGTTGATACACTCTGTATACGGAAAACTTTGTTAGTGACTTATTCTTCGGGACAGTCGTTATAAGCAGTGGTGTAGTCGAGGCTCAGCCGGGCCTACACGAAAAAAAAATTTCATTGAATTTTATAGAACTAGTCCTATAGTAGTGGATACGACGGGTAGTTTAGTAAAAGTTAAAATCTTCTTGTTTTTACATTGCATCGAACTATTCTACGAAATGTAATACAGAGTTCTATGAAATGTAAAGAATTAGGTGACGTATTCTCTATTAGGAGGCAGGATGCGAAAAACGTAGAATAGTTCTGGAAAATCTAAAAGTCCAGCTAATATACTGTCTACATCGGAGGAGTCTCGAAACTATAGAGAACAGTTCTATAAAATCATGGCCGATTTTTAGCCTAGAAAAAAATCTTTGTTATTATCATTATTATTATCATTATGCTTTAATATTTGTTCACATATTCAAGTATATAATTATTTACTATTACACAAACAATCACTACACTAATAATCGCATGCTACTAAAATTCTTATTTGCTGTGGGTTCGAACCCCCTACCTACGCATTCGGAGCTCCTAACAAAACCTCGCAGCTAACATAACTTGTAGTATAAAAAAAATGCAAGATATAAGCTACAGCTGTGCAGGGCTGTATGGAAAATTTTTATGATTTGAAAATTGTCGTTTAATGTATACCATTAAGCCATTTCCCTTTTGGGGTAGGCGTGAGACCACCCGATTCAGGTAGTGTTTCTAGGTGGATAGTTTCTTGTAGTAAATAACTACAAGTGTGGGCTCACTACACCCATGACGAGCCAACAACAGGCAGTAGTATTCCCTAATGGTCACCCACCCATGTACTAACCGCGCCCAACACTGCTTAACTTCAGTGATCTAACGAGAACTGGTTTCTTCAGCGTCGTATGGCCCTTGGCCATATTGATGACATCAGTTTGTTAGCTGTTTCACAGCCTTTTAATTACAAAATGTGAACCTTTTTGAACATATTGGGAAAGTACCTTGGACTTTATAGTTTCCCAATACTTTTTTTACAAACTTCATAATGATTTTTAAAACTTCGGAATTATCTGACTTTACAAAATTTCAAAATGTTGTCATTCGCTTCGACGTATATTTATGATTGACTTCGATTATTCTTTAAGATGTTTGTTTCTGATGAAGGTCCACAGATGAGGCCGAAACGTCAATAAAAAGGAACTCCGACTCGATTTCATTTTTTAATTTTTTCTAAATGGATCGTAAGACCGAAACAAAAATATGAACACTTTCTCTTCTCTCATCTTTTCTTTAAAAAAAAAAAAACGATCGAAGAAAGCTTGACAGTATCATATTGATAGAAATCTTTAGAAATCTTGAGGTTTATCCACCAAAATAACTACCAATGGTGAGTTGACGATCAGGATGCACCGGAACGTGCACCAGGTCGCTTAGCACGTATTCTACAAGAACTTTTCAAAAATTTAAATGGTGTCAATAGCCAAAATAACTACCAATGGTGTGTCGGCGGTAGTTAATTTGGTGGTAGAAACAATTTAAATTTTTGAAAAGTTCTCGTAGAATACGTGCTAAATTACCTGGTGCGCGACTTGGTGCACCCGGATCGTCGACTCACCACTGTTAATTCTTTTGGATGTTGACACAGTTTGAATTTTAAAACAGTTCTCGTAGGATACGTTGCAAACGACCTGGTGCACGTTCCGGTGCACCCTGATGTCGACTCACCATTGGTAGTTATTTTGGCTATTAATAAAACTTAAATTTCACAAAAGTTCTCCTAAAATACGTGCTGAACGACCTGGTGCCCGTTCCGGTGCACCCTGTTCGTCGACTTATCAACGGTGGTTATTTTGGATGTTGACAAGATTTTAATTTTAAAAAAGTTCTTGTGGAATACGTGTTAAGCTTCCTGGCGCGCGATCCGGAGCACTTGGATCGTCGAATCACCATTGGTAGTTATTTCAGGGATTGAAACAATTAAAATTCTTAACAAGTTCTCGTAGATGACGACTTGAACGACCTGGTGCACGTTCTGGTGCACTCTGATCGTCGACTCAACAATGTTAGTTATTTCGGATGTTGACACAATTTAAATTTGGAAAAAGATCTCGTAGAATACTTGCTAAACTTCCTGGTGCGTGATCCAGTGCATCTTGATCGTCCACTCACCATTGGTAATTATTTTGGCTATTGATACAATTTAGATTCTATAAAAGTTCTCGTAGATGACGTCTTGAACGACCTGGTGCACGTTCCGGTGCACCCGGGTAGTGGATTTACCATTTAGAGATGTGTCGGTTATTGGCAAACTTAATATTTTAATTTTCAACGCGTGCTAATGTTCTCCAACAACTTGGATTCTTTTATTTCACGCGGGAGCGATGCGGAAAAATCGCTTCCTGCGCACAGTAACGACTGCGCAGCTACATCTTAAAGAACTGAAGTCTTGAAGTAGCTCACAAACACTCAATACTTCGAATCGAATTTCTATTAGATTTTTCAACATTTTTTGAAAAATTTTTCTATACATTTGACTGAATTGAGGTATTTACACCTTATAATTATGTGATTGCAAACTTTCAATACCTCAATATTGTGATTTCTACGATAGGATTCAGCATTCTGTCATGAATTTCTCTATATATTTTATTAAACTTTTTCAAATCGTAGTTCAATATAAAGTTTACAGAATTCTTCTAGAGTTATTCCAGGTTTGTTCTAAATTAAATCCTGAAAGTTATACAGAATATAGAAAATTTGTTCAAGGTTCGCTCTCATCCCCGACTCTTGAAATAGTTCAAGAAACTCTAATGAACTTTTTTTTTTCGTGTAGCGGCGCTAGGCCACCTATTTTGGAGGACTTGCCTAGGTCAATTTAGAAATAAGTATTTCAAAATTTTATATTAAAAGCCTTGATTGTAAAGCAATTTAGAATTGAAAAGCTTAAAAATGTCTGATTTTTATGTGAAGATTTAAACAAATAAATCATTCCAAATTAAAAAGTATGTCATTGATGAAGTTCGAGGATGGATAATAATTCTAAAAGAAGTGTGTTAAAAATAAAACGATATGAGATTCAAAAATTAAAAATTGTGTTTAAAATTAAAATACATAAAAATCAAACTAACTGAGATTGATACCTCGGTAACTTGATAATTTTGATAATTTTGAATTGATGCAATTTTAGAGCTCTGAATTTTCATGTTGAACGCTAAATTTTTAATTTTTTCTTCCATAAGTTTTGATTTTGTAATTGAAATTGTTTGAATTTTCTAAAGTATGATTAACAGTTTTTAAAAATTAATAATTTTCAAGTCATTTAAATTCACTTCAAATAATTTAAATTCCAACTTTAACTTTAAATTACAACTTTTGGTGACTAAAATTTTCCAGTTTTAAATGAAGTTTGCGTTCGTTTAAGTTTCAGCGCATGAAGTAGAAATTTGTTTCATTTTTAATAATGAGCTTTAATATTGAATTATAATTTTCTTATATAATACAAATTTAAATTTTCAGAAGCTTTGCTTTTGAAAGATTCAATTTAGTTTTCAATTTCAAATTGTCAAATAATCATCACTAGAATTTTAAATTATTTAAATTTGAAAGTTTGTATTTTTAATTATTTACTTGTGAACGCTTTTAATTGAAAATTACACAGCTTCAATACCTTTGAATTTTAAATGATCCAATTTCCCCACTTCGAATCTTAAAATTTATTATTTTAATTAATTAATTATTTTTAGTGTTGGGAAATAAAAATCTAGAGACATGATCGCGCAATTCGCGCGCGTATATTTACTGCTAGTGTACATTATAATAAGACGTGTCTATGTATTCTTCTTTATCAGACACACGAACTTCCTTATCCTACATATTATATTAAAAGTTAATAGATTTCTTGCAAAAAAGGTTTGCTGATGCTTATCGAATTTTATAATTAATCATACATGTAAAAAAACTGTGGGTTTCGCAAAGAGATTATATTTTTTCTAAACCAGTAAAAATCACGAATATTTACAGAGAGAAAGTCAGGAGACGAAAATTTAAAGAATAGTGGGCACCTTGTAGGCTATATTACAGGACTCATCACTTTCAGCAGGTGCTGGCTGCCACGACAAGTGTATGACTGTCACCAAGTTCTTCTGTCATTTTTTTCTTCGCTTTCTAGGAATCTTGGAGAGGGTTACGGTTGTTACGGTCACGGTTCGTTGCGGCTCATTGTTCACACCGAAGGTTCTGATTTTTTCCTACTTGAATTCACAATACATTTTTTCAAACTGTAATTTACTGTAATTTATTTGCTCTGATACACGGGCACTGTGTTTGTGTGTAATATATATTACCACGTTTTAATCAAATCATAAAAGTCGTATCAACTTTCTTGACTATACCTCCTTGCAATCCTGGAGAATAGAGGGGCGCTGGGCCACCTGCATTTTTAGGACTACACCACTGCTTATAAGGTATAGGGAAGGCAATTGGACGGTAAAGCCCGACCGGGTCTACTGATAATTTTTCCACCATTTATCTTTGAATACATAAGCAGATTTATTCAGGTATTCACCGTTATTTTTTAATGTGTCCATTTCTTTCAATATGTGTGTGCCACAATAGCTTCCATGCCACTATACCCTCTACTCCCGAACGCTTTACCAGAAGGAAGCAATGTTTCTTAGATCATTTTTTTCTGAAAAGTTGTAAAGCTTCTGTAAGTTTATTTTGCTTTTGGAGGTATCACATTACGTGCGCTTTATTGAATATTATCACTGAAATAATATCTTATACCTATACTCGTTAAGCTAATAATATACCTACTTTTTTTACAGTTGCCATTCGTATCTTGTCGCTTGAAATTTAAAAAAAAAAACTTGGAATAAGAAACGACTTCCTCGGCACTAGTGAAGCCATATATTTACTTGAAGAACCGGGACTTTCGACACGTCGATAGTAATACAAGTATTTCTTTCCTCGTTTACTTTTTCCTTATTCGCAGAAAAAAAAACTCACTAGGGTAATAGAAGGTCGAGAATACGGTTTTTTATCGTATCCACAACAACGATCAAGGGAGGGACAAATATCTGTGTTTATTCAATAAACAGGTCATTCGTGAGAGGTCATGCGATCCTTGTACACGATCTCCGCTGTTATCTTAACAAACACCAAGATATTCGGGGCTTCTCCATGAGATTGTATCTTCTTCGAACACCCTGCGCTGTCCTGTATATAACTTATAAAGAGGAGTTACGTTAGAGTTGTGAGACGTTAAAAATCCAAAAGCTCAGAACCCGACATCTTTTTACAAATTTTAATGAAAGTTTTTACATTGTGTTGCTAAAAGTATTTAATGAAAATTTAAAAAATCCAAAATTGGTGGTAATCATTATTTAGTTATCTGAACAAAAAATTATGAATTATTTCGAATATGCACTGTTAGAAAAATCTGTACTAAATTTAGTATGCATGTAATGGAAGTAAGGATTCACAACATGAAATTAAATTTAGTATACCAGCGTACAGTAAATTCAGTATATGCAAATACTGAATTTAGCATACGCGTACATGACATTTAGTATACTTGTATACTGTATACTAAATTCAGTATATATGTACACGAAATTTTGTATACGATAGGCATATACTAAAATCAGTATACGCCGAAACGAAGGACCGCGTTTCTTAATCTGAACCTTCACCGATTTCCCTTGTTTTAACAATAATCGCGAGCGGTATTTTATTATTGCATTTTATGGAATTGATACATATTTGTTGTGTTTCTAATGGAAACATCACGATTACTGGGACATCTACCTTAAATGTGAATTGTATTTTGAATATCATAATATATGTAACGACTTCTTGAGTTTTTATTCAACAAAGCTTCGTAATTTTCAAATAATAATATCGTAAAGCTACATCACATAAGAACTTAAAGAAATGCAGCGGCATGCGAGCCTGCCACCGGCCACGTTGCGCGATCCGCGTAAACCGAAACGCGTTTGCGCAGCCGAATATAGTAAATCCTATAGATGAAAACTCGTAATTTCATGGGGAAAGAATTTCTGTTAGCTATAGTAAGTCATAAGGTGAACTCTATATTTAAAAATTAAAACTATAACAGAATTAAAACAGTAGATTTCTCATTTTATCGATCGCCGATAAGTATTTCAATTTATTTATTTCAACTATTACTTTCAATGTGAGTTGTTATTAAATTTTTCTTACATTTTTAATCCAGGCGCAGATGTTCTTTATCAGGATATATGCGCGTTATATTCCCGCCGATATTATTGTATGTACCATGTCATGGGATGTACTATAGTCACGAAAAAATAGCGTACTATTCCTTCGTGACTATAGTCTACTCGATGAGATTAGATGAATGACGATATAGTCTTAGACGCTACCGCAGTGATGTATTATAATGCTTGGAAAAATAGAAAGTGAGAAATCATTGAATTTTTTAATGAAAGTTATAATTTCATGCTTCTTATTTTCTGAATAAAAAGTTATTATAATTCAAATTTTCAGAAATGAAATTTCATGTTTAAAGAATATAAAGTCAAAATTATTTGAATGTTTCAATGGAAATAATATTTGCATGCTTTTTATGCTGTAAACAGTTTAATTAATTATTGGTTGATTATTTTGTTTAAAACTTTAAATTAAATAAAGATTTTATTTGATTTTTTTTCAATTAAGTAACATCAATTGATTATTTACACGAAGGTTATGTAATTGAATATTTGTTATAATTTTTATAGTAAAGTTTTACTTTTTCTTTAAAATACCTTTATTGCAATTTTATAATCTTTTCAAATACTTGTGACGTTGTGGAATGACTCTATCTGAATTCAATTTCCAAGATTATATGTAGATATATTTTATTTTTATTTTTTAAATAGTTGAAAAGGTTAGTAATGAATTGAATGTATAGAAATGAAATTTAAAATTTAAAGGAGAATATAATGTAAAAATTATTTGAATGTTTTAATGAAAATAATTGTGTAATGCTTTTTATGTCATAAACTGATTAATTGATGATTAACTGATTTTATTCAAACTTACATTTCTGGAATTAGTTTAAAAGGTTATTGATCATTTAAATTTTCGGAAATGAGAGTTCGAATTTGACAAAAAAAGTATAGAGTAAAAATTATTTGAATGTTGCAATGAAAATGATAGATTAATGCTTAAATGAGTATCTCAATTCAATTTCCAAAATTATATCTAAATACTATGTTTAAATTTCTTCAAAGATTAGTATAAAAAGTTATTAATAATTCAAATTTTCAGAAATGAAATTCCATGTTTAAAAAATATAAAGTAAAAATTATTTGAATGTTTCAATGGAAATAATAGTTGTATGCTTTTTATGTTGTAAACAGTTTAATTAATTATAAGTTGATTCATTTTGTTAAAAACTTTAAATTGAAAAAAGATTGAATTTGAATTTTTTTCAATTAAGGGTGTTGGTTAACTCCGACTTGGATTTTTTTTTATTGGTATGGCACTGACTCCATATATAATTTTTCCCAATTATTTGAGAGCGAAAGAAAGAAAACTTGTCAAATATCCGGGGTTTTGCGAGATCCTCGGATCAACGAAATTTCTAGGAATGAAGCCTTTTGCTGAGGGAATAACTATTTTCGCGGAAATGATTAATTTTTTTGAAAGGGAAAAATCTGCGGATAGCAGAAGACAGCATTTGAACGGCGAGAACCGTTCGCAAATTTATTTTTTTTTACTCACAATTCTGACATCACAGAAGTATCTTCAGAGGCTAACTGATATTCGAAGACCCAAATGTTGATGATGGCGAACCTAAATTTCGCGAAATTCGTCGCGAAATGGAGAAAAATGTAGAACAAAATTGAGATGTCCTGTATGTGAGGACCATAAGACTGTATTGGTAAGCAGCAAAGCAAACTCGCCAACAGACCGGCTGTTAAATTCGCGCTCCGAATCTTCAATGCTCTGCAGTCCGCACCACACATTGCCACTCGCGAAATCGTGGCGCAAATATTTAAAAAGTTTTTGAAGACAGCAACTGCAAATGCACCAATTTTATAGATAAATCAATTTATGATTGTATGTAAATTTACCCAGTTTCAAATTATAACTTTGAAATTATGAATTGAAAATTTTGAAATTATAAATTTATCAAGTTATCCAGCAACAAATTCCGAAACCATGAAATTCAATTTCTGGAATTTCGAAATTGGGCCCTCTGCAAATTTATAAATTCCAAGTTTATCAAGTGGTCCAACTATAAATTAATTATATGAAGAAGCTTGTAACGGGGGACACGATTGTGGTCATCTTTTGTGAGCGAAGAGGGCCTCATTTGAGATAAAAAAAAAGCTGAAACAGTTTACTGAGATGAAAAGCGGTTTACGAGAAAAAAGGGTTACAAGAAATCCGCGCAATATAACTATCGGTTTGAATTATAGGACTACTGAGTAAGGAGCGGCGGGGTGACGGTCTAGGTTCAAGGCTACAGAATCTGCCGTCATGCGTTCGCGTCCTCGTACTCTCGTCAATTTTTTTTTGTTTCTAAACATTACCGTAAATATGCATAAATATTATAAAAATATTAATAAATATTAATATTTTTTGAATTGGGTGGAGCAACAAAAATCTTTTTTGTGATAAGCTTTTGGAGGGTGTGGGTGCTAAAAAATGCCCTTTATCCCCCAATAAATTATCAATAAAATGAAGAACATGAATAAAATCAATAGAATTAATGAAGGAAACGGATAAAATTAATCAAATAAATGAAATCAATAAAGTCAATAAAATCAATAAAATCAATGAAATCAGTGAAACCGATATAAATGTTATTTTATTGATTTTATTGATGTTGTTCTTTGATTGTTCGATTGATTTAAGTGATGCATTTGATTGCATTTCTTAAAAAATCGTATATTTATATTGAGTTTCTTTATTTTATTACAAAATACAATGGAATGAATCAATAAAATCAATAAATTGAATAAAATCACTAAAATCAAGAAAAACAAATTATAATCAATAAAGTCAGAATTATACTGATTTCAGTGATTTCATTCACTTTATTGATTTTTTGTATTCATTTCATCGTATTTTTTAATAAAATAAAGAAAATCAGTATGAATATCCGATTCTTTCATTAAAAAATACAAGGAAATCAAGCAATGAAGTCAATAAATTGAATAAAATACTAAAATCAGATTATTATCAATAAAATCAAAATTGCACTGATTTTACTGATTTTAGTGATTTCATTCAATTTATGGATTTCATTGATGTTCTTGATTTTTTTATTTTTCATTTTATTGGTAATAATTTTATTTTTTTTTGTTTCTAGCGATTTTATTGATCTACTTGAATTTTTTGATTATAAAATAGAATAGAATAAATCAATAAATAAAAAAAATTGATTAGCATTTCGAACTCGAAAGTTCATTGCCTCACTACCCGATTCGGGTAGTGTTTCTAGGTGGATGAATACTACCAGTGTCGGTCCACCACACCCACGACGGGCCAACACCACGCAGTATCCCCCGAACGGTCACCCATCCAAGTACTAACCGCGCCCAACGCTGCTTAACTTCAGTGATCTTACTGGAACTGGTGTTTTCAGCGTGGTATTGCACAAGCAATAAATTGAATGGAATCACTAAAATCAGTATAATTTTGACTTTATTGATTTTCTTCATTTTAGTGATTTTATTCGATTTATTGATTTTATTGGTGCTGTTCATTTATTTTATTTCATTGATAATAATTTGATTTTATTGTTTTTTAGTAATTTCATTCAACGTATTGATTTTTTTTATTCATTTGATTGTATTTTTTAATAAAATGAAGAAAATCGGTATAAATATTCGATTCCTTTATTTAAAAAAAAAAACAATCAAATAACTCAATAAAATCAATAAATTGAATAAGATTACCCAAATCGATAACATTGATTTATCATCAACAAAATCAGAAAGAAAACACATCAATGAAATCTACATTTTACTGATTTTAGTGATTTTATTCAATTTATTGATTTTATTGTTTAGATTGATTTATTTCATTTTATTGATTCTATGATTTTATTAATTTGATTTTTTTTATTGATTTTATTCAATTTATCGATTTTTTTATTGCAAATATTCGACTTTTTTGTTAAAAACTACAATCAAATGACTGAATGAAGTCAATAAATTGAATAAAATACTAAAATCAAATTATTATCAATAAAATCAAAATTGCACTGATTGTAGTGATTTTTATTCATTTTATTGATTTTATTGTTTTGATTGATTTATTTCATTTTATTGATTCTATTGAATTTGTTGATTTGATTGATTTGATCGATTCTGTTCAATATACTGATTTTTTATTGTAAATATTTGACTCCCTTATTAAAAAATACAATCAAATGACTCAATGAAGTCAATAAATTAAATCAAATACTAAAATAAAATTATAATCAATAAAATCAAAGTTGCCCTGATTTTGGTGATTTTGTTCAGTTTATTGCTTTTTTATTGTAAATATTAAAAATTTTTAATAAATAATACAATAAAATGAATGAATTCAATCAATAACATGAATAAAATACTAAAATCAAATTATTATCAATAAAATCAAAATTGCACTGATTTTAGTGATTTTATTCAATTCATTGATTTTATTGTTTTCATTGATTTATTTTATTGTATTGATTCTATTGAGTTTGTTGATTTGATTGATTTAATTGATTCTGTCAATATACTGATTTTTTATTGTAAATATTTGACTCTTTTATTAAAAAATACAATCAAATGACTCAATGAAGTCAATGAATTAAATAAAATACTAAAATAAAATTATTATCAATAAAATCAAAGTTGCTCTGATTCCAGTGTGTTAGTTATTTCATGACGGACTGGCGTGGGGTAGCGAAAGGATCACATTGAATCGTGTCACAGTCGACGAACAAGACCCCAGAATATGTATCACCATGATTATGAAAACACCTCCAAATACCTGTTGTCGAACTCAATCCAAAAACTAAGAGTCCTTAAGGAAAGTTTCACTGGAAGCCGGATCCCAGCAGGCATTCCTTTTGAACCCAAAAAAGGTTTTGGGTTTTTGTAGAAAATTGGAACAGATGTAGCCTCCGGAAGCTACGACCACGATTGCTCACCGAACAATCGATCCCGACGCAACCGGAGGTGATACGTCGTCCGACTCGTCACTCCCCACAATACCAGTAGTTGATCGAGTCGGGAAATCACTAAACAAGCACTCAATGCACAGAAGGTGACGTTAACTTTAATTTAAGGACTTAACCGCCCGAACCGTCCACAAGCAAGTCGGACCTTGAACCGTTGAACCACCCGATCACTGGCCACACTCGCCTACACCTAGGTGAATACTGAAAAGCCAGAAAGAAGGGATACAAATCTCAACAGGGGAGCTTCACACCACCACCCGACTACCCACCCCCACCAAAGGGAAAGAGCCTGAAACTCAAAGAACAACTAGAGAGACCCTAAAGGAGAAAGAGCACTGGACGAAAACCATTTTACTAACAATGAAACCTTGAAGGTCGCTCAAACAAGAATAACAACATCAAATAAATTATTAACATCCCGCCCGCCTCGTTCGCTGAACGAAACAAATTCCTATCATAAAGTTGAGTGCCACCCGCCATGACGCATACAATAAATGTCCAGGTATAAGTGAAAATTCAGGTCCGCCCGCCATGGAACACAATGAGCCGCAAGAAATCAGCGCACGACTCGCAACCAGCATCATTTGACGACCTAGTGACTGAAGGTCTCGTCCTTAACGGCCATGTATCACGTCGGAGTAGAGAAGGGATGATAATCAACACGACGTCTCCAAGTTAAGGATTACGTTTCGGCACAGTTAATTTTTCTGGAATGTCTTGCACCTGTGGAGTAAATGATTAGTAAGTGGAGTATCTGAACCAACTTGAACCTTCCCGAGATCCTGCATCAGGAGCTTCGCGACGACAGTGATGAGACTCAGCCAGTCAGCTGGATGAAGGACCCAGGAAATAGCAGCCAGAACCTTCCTTTTGGTGATCGGGCGTTCACTCTCGATTACTGGTGTTCCCAATCAGAATTCGTCAGATACAGGATTCCAGGCAGCTCCCGAAGCGTAAACTGGGCCGTCGGTCTCGAACTGTGGCCATCCTTTTATGTAGTATGTCGCACGCAGGGATTCTATTCAATAGAGGAGAGGCGCTGAAGGCCTACTTCTTCTGATGCATGTCTCCATATTCCAACAGCTGAATAAGTTGATCTCCAAGTTCAATGGCAGAAACCTTATCACTCACGCCTGATAATATATCATCAACATAAATAGTTTTCTGAACCGAATGACCAGATATAGAGCCCTGACATTACGTAGGTTAGTGTCCGAAGCTGACAGTGACCATCATTGTCCGCTACTGGTTCCCTTCAAACGGCACGTTGAAGGTCGACATCTCCTTCATCAACTCTAATCTGGCAATACATCAGTTCAACATTAGCAAAGAAAACAAGTCAAGGAAATACCCATCGCATCAAGACGGCATCAAGGTCATTTTGCGGTTTCGGACCTGCGGAAAAACTAATTATTCAAGAAGAGATCCTGAGAAAGTCGCTCACGGTGCATTGAAGACAATGCGAAGTAAAGTACCACCATCTGTATCTCGCCAAACTGCATGATATGTTTCTGTGGGAGGAATAATACGCATGTGCCCCAACCTGTCATAGTTAGACATGAAAGGGCGCATAATCCTCGTCAGCAAGGTGTCCTTCTCCAATCGTGGACATGCGGAAATGAGCATATGTTGAGCTCCTTGCAGAGATTCTCCTGAGATGTGAATACAGGATTGTCGAAGACGTGAACAGCTTGGGTAGAGTCGAACTGATTCTCAGTGAAATATAAATCCCTGGCAATGGCATCTTTTTCTACAAGCACGAATGATGGGATCTGCGTATCTAGAAATAAGCTCAAGAACTGAATCTGGCTGCGGAGCAATCCAGGAATGATTCTTTGTCGCTCAGCCAAAAAAACACATTTATTCTGATATTGGTAATCGAAGTTATCAGGGATAATTGACTCTTCAGGAGTTCCATAGCTCTCATATCGACAATTATCCAGTAGGTTGCTGATCTATAACAATTTTGATTACAAGACATAATCCTAAAGTTCCCATTCTGTGATATGAACGAGGAAGTCGAAATATATTAAAAACTCAAGAAACAGAAGAACTTGGAATGTGCAACCTTCAGATCTTGGATACCGTTATTGCTAAGATTCGGGAAGACAGCCTAGAGTTTCAGCAAATTCAAGGGGTGAAAGGTTACGCTACAAAATAAGTTTCATAAAACGAAATTTGCAAGAAACTCCGTAAGAAGTTGATGTCACTCAGTATGAATTGCCGCTCGGACGAATGTCCGTTCAGTCGCAACTGCTTAATTTAGTCATGCCCTATACGGCGCACTCACATAGCACCTGAACGCGTCCAGTCAGGTACATGCTACACATAGCATTTGGCCGCGTCCGGCCAGATGCATGTCAGTCAAAGTCACAGTCCTGGCCTTGGTTGGCGCTCTCACATGGCATCCGGCTGTGTCAAGTCGGATACATGCTTCTACATCGTCACAGTCATGGCCTTGATCGGCGCTCTCACA
>CAKNXH010057196.1:0-12004 GCA_932178445.1 Andricus quercusramuli
CGTCTCGGTCCTCACTCACATGCTACCCACCACGATCTGACAGCACGAGCACATGATGCGTCAAAACAAAGCCACGTGCTTACCCAGCAATGGTGCTACGCCAGAATGCTCAATTCCTTATGCAGAAAATTAAGGTTGGAAATAATAGATAGTAACTCTGAGTTGAAAATTTCAACCTGCATCAGTTCTGGTGCGATTTGAATTAAACATTTTCTAAATGAATATAGCAAAAACTTCAAAGCACTTTACCTCCGTAAAATGCTGACGAAGTTCCTGTTTCAAAGGTGCAAAACTAGAAAGGAAAGTATTTAGCAATAACATTCTCGACAGTTAAGAAATCAAGCTACCTGGGTAGACAAATGTGCAAACACTGCTTCAGCTCTCGCGGTGTATCCCTACCTTCCAAACCCAAATTCCGCAACTCCGCAAAACTCCCTACCTGTATCACCTCAATTATAAACCGTCGAACAGAAGTCAAAATCTCAGTAACTTGGGCAACCTGGCACGGGCCAGAACTACCCAGACCTTTGTCCGTTCGCCCGTCGGGATTTCGAGTCACTTGTAATTTTCTACGGCAACCGAACTCCGTAAGTCGCAACGAGTCCTATCCCGGTTTTAGTCGGAACTATACTTTTTCCGGACCGGTAACGGGAGCGAGCTGCCGGGACGAATGGTTTAGCTAATTAAATTCAGATCAACTCTAGTTTTTGCCCGTCCGTACTTCGCGATTCAAATTCCGTCGTGATATGAGAGGCAAATTCTCGGTAAGCGAATAGTCGCGTCCTATTCCGGTTTAGTCGGGACTATACTTTTCTCGAATCGGCAATAGGGGTAAGTCGCAACTACCGATCGAGTGGTCGATCAACGAAATTTGTAATCTGGACGTAAATTTTCAAACTCCGTGCGAGGGAGGCACGGCCGTAACGGGAACGTTTCCTCATCGCGTACTTTCCTGGTTTAGTCCAAACTATACTTTTTCCCGACCGGTAACGGGAGTGACGTTGTTTTTCGTGTCCTGTCCGGCCTGCTAAAAACGAAATTATGTCGGTCTAGAGAATATTACTTTTTCTCGAATCTCAAAAAGAGACAGAGTAATTTTCTCGCAAGACTGTAATTTTCTTTTATGAGAAATAGAAACAGTTTCTATTTTTCATAAAAGTAAATTCAGGGAAGGGTTTTTCGCCCGCTCTGTCAAGGGCAGGAAAAATTGAAAAGGAACCTTGGATCCTTTTGGATCCAATTTTTTCCATCCGACGAGCTGTAATTTTAGTACGACGAATTGGTGAGAGGTATCGTTCCTTTTGTTTGGCTATTGTATTTCTTCTTTTTTTTCCTCTACCTGTTAACACATCCTACCTTTTGTAGAATGTGCCCTATTATATTTTACTGTTCTTTTTCTGCTCTTGTTGTAATGTTCACTTTTTCTTTGTGCCTTGAATAAATATCATTTTTGTCATAAAAGATCGGAACCTCAATCTCATTTCAAATTCAGGCAACTCTGTGAAACCCTAATTTCTAAATTTCCGGGACAAGAACTCTCAGTCCGAGAGTAGGGGTACAGACCCCCAAAAAATAAAAATAGGAAAGTCGAGTCTCTCGCCCTTCCTTCAGTTTTGGGAAAGCCTCCCCCCCTCCCCCGCGTGTTGATACTAGGCAGCTTCTATTCACGGGTCCTTTTTCAGGGATTTGAAAATAAATTCAAATTAGATCGTACGTGACAGGAATAACTCGTAATGGGATAGTAACTCTCTCTTTTTAAATTAACTAATCCTTGATAATGAAAACATAATTTTGCAAGTTTAATAAGAGATCGAAACAACACTTGGGAAACAAATAGGATCAAGAAAAATTCTTGAAGCACTTGTACAAAAAAAGGGGCGGGATCGATACATAAACCTGGTGAGATAGGGTAAAAATAGGAAAGTTCTATCAATACACTTGGGATAAGAAAACTAGTCTCGTTATGTTCTGGTGCCTGGCCAGAGTACGATGGTCTGGACTTGTCGGATTTAGCTGATAAACTGCAAACGGGGAGAGGGGAAAGTGCTAAAAAGACACTGTGGGAAGGGGAAGGACCTATTAAAACACTGTGGAAATGGGAAGATTTTATTTTATTTATTTTCAGGTGCCTGTCCAGAAAAGAGCTAAAAAGACGCTGTGGGAAGGGGAAGGAGATATTAAAATACTGCGGAAATGAACCTTGGACATGGAATAACTGGTGATGGGAGAGTTATTCTCTTTTAAATTGACTAATACTTGATAATGAAAACATAATTTTGCAAGTTTCATAAGATATCGAAAAAACACTTGGGAAACAACTAGGATCGAGAAAAATTCTTAAAGCACTTGTGAAACAAATGAGGTGGGATCGATAAAGAAACCTGGAGCGATGGGGTAAAAAGAGGAAAGTTCTATCAATACACTGGGGATAAGAAAAGTAGTCTTGTTACGTTCAGGTGCCTGGCCAGGCTATGATTGCCTCAACTTTGCCAATTTAGCTAAAAGACTGCAAACGAGGAGCGGGGAAAGTACTAAAAAGACACTGTGGTAAGGAAAGGGAGCTATTCGAACACTGGGAAAATGGGAAGATTTTATTAATACACTTCAGACATGAAATATTGATGACCTACAAATATGGTAAAATTGAGGTGAGAAATGAACTCGAAGCGGCAACAAGGGGAAATGGGGCATAAATGACTCTAAAATTCATACTTTTGAATGAACTTTTGACATAGAATAACTGGTAATGGGACAGTCATTCTTTTCTTTATCAACTAATACTTCATAATAAAACCATCATTTTTGAGGTTTAATAAGAGATCCAAAAAAACTCTTGGGAAACAAATGGGATCGAAAAAAATACTGAAAACACTTGGGGAACAAATGGGGTGGGATCGGTGAAGAAACCTGGTGAGATGGGATAAAAATAGGAAAGTTCTATCAATACACTTGGAATAAGAAAAGTAGTCCCGTTATTTTCAGGTGCCTGTCCAGAAAAGAGCTAAAAAGACGCTGTGAGAAGGGGAAGGAGATATTAAAATACTGCGGAAATGGCAAGCTTTTATTAATACACTTTAGACATGAAATATTGATGATCTAGAAATATTGTAAAATTGAGATGAGACATGAACTGGAAACGGCAGCAAGGGGAAATGGGGCATAAATGACACTAAGATTAACACTTCAAGCTGGACATTGGACATGGAATAACTGGTAATGGGATAGTAACTCTCTCTTTTTAAATTAACTAATCCTTGATAATGAAAATATAATTTTGCAAGTTTAATAAGAGATCGAAACAACACTTGGGAAACAAATAGGATCAAGAAAAATTCTTGAAGCACTTGCACAAAAAAAGCAGTGGGATCGATACAGAAGCCTGATGAGATGGGGTAAAAATAGAAAAGTTCTATCAATACACTTGGGATAAGAAAACTAGTCTCATTATGTTCTGGTGCCTGGCCAGAGTACGATAGTCTGGACTTTGCGAATTTAGCTGCTAAACTGCAAACGGAGAGAGGGGAAAGTGCTGAAAATACACTGTGGCAAGGGGAAGGACCTATTAAAACACTGTGAAAATAGCAAGATTTTATTAATAAACTTGAAATATGAAATATATATGAATTAGAAATATTCTGAAACTAAGATGAAGTATGAACTGGAAAGGGCAACAAGGGAATTGGGGCAAAAATTACTCAAAAATTTATACTTTTAAATGAACTTTATACATCGAATAAATGGTAATGGGATAGTAATTCTCTTTTGAAATTAACTAATCCTTGATAAAAGAACCATAATTTTTTAGGTTTAATAAGAGACCGCAAAAACCATTGGGGAAACAAATGGGATTGTGGAAAACAACGGAAAGCACTTTGAAACAAATGGGGTAGATCGTTAAAGACACTTGGTGAGATGGGATAAAAAAAAGGAAACTGCTATCAATACACTTGTGATAAGAAAAGTAGTCTTGTTATGTTCAGGTGCCTGGGCAGGCTATGATTTCCTGGACTTTGCCAATTTAGCTAAAAAAAACTGCAAACGGGGGTGGGAAAAGTGAAAAAAGACACTGTGGGAGGGGAAAGAAGCCATTAAATCACTGGGGAAATGGGACGATTCTATCAATACACTTGAGACGTGAAATATTGATGACCTAGAAAGATTGTAAAATTGAGATGAGAAATTAACTGAAAACAGCAGCAAGGGGAAATGAAGCATTAATGACACTAAAATTGATACTTTAAAATGAACATTGGACATGGAATAACTGGTAATGGGAGAGTTATTCTCTTTTTAAATTGACTAATCCTTGATAATGAAAACATAATTTTGCAAGTTTCATAAGATATCGAAAAAACACCTGGGAAACAACTAGGATCGAGAAAAATTCTTAAAGCACTTGTGAAACAAATGAGGTGGGATCGATAAAGAAACCTGGTGAGATGGGGTAAAAAGAGGAAGGTTCTATCAATACACTGGGGATAAGAAAAGTAGTCTTGTTACGTTCAGGTGCCTGGCCAGGCTATGATTGCCTCGACTTTGCCAATTTAGCTAAAAGACTGCAAACGGGGAGCGGGGAAAGTGGTAAAAAGACACTGTGGTAAGGAAAAGGAGCTATTCGAACACTAGGGAAATGGGAAGATTTTATTCATACACTTCAGACATGAAATATTGATGACCTACAAATATTGTAAAATTGAGGTGAGAAATGAACTCGAAGCGGCAACAGGGGGAAATGGGGTATAAATGACACTAAAATTGATACTTTGAAATGAAGATTGGACATAGAATAACTGGTAATGGGATAGTAATTCCTTTTCTTATCAACTAATCCTTGATAATAAAACCATAATTTTTGAGGTTAAATAAGAGATCGAAAAAAACTCTTGGGAAACAAATCGGATTATGAAAAATACTTGAAACAGTTGGGAAACAAATGATTGCCCTCTATCTTCCCTCAAAATTTTCCCAAAATCCCACGGTTAAATCCCGAGATATTGATGAAAAAGCAAACGAAAATTTTTGAACCCAATATACTATCGGAATATTATCTCAGCCCCCCAACAAACATTGGGGGTTGAGTTAAGTGGAAATTATTGGGTGGGGGGAAGAATGAACCCCACAGAGGTACTTTTTTGACAAATTTTCCGAATTTTTTCAAAACTTCCCGATTTTTTGGAAAATTGCCCGAATTTTTTTCAAAATTTCCATATTTCTCGAAATTGTCCAATTTTTTTTAAAAATTGCCCGAATTTTTCTAAAAATTGCCCTGATTTTCTTCAAAATTGCCCCGATTTTTTTCAAATTTCATGATTTTTTTCAAAACTGCCCGGATTTTTGTCAAAATTACCCAATTTTTCAGAATGTCCCGATCTTTCAAAAATTCCCCGATTTTTTGGAAAATTGCCCGAATTTGTTTTCAAAATTTCCCGTGTATTGATAGAACTTTCCTTTTTCATCCCATTCCCTCAAGTGTCTTTATCAATCTAACCCATTTGTTTCCCAGGTCTTTTAAGGAGTTTTCCGCAATCCCATTTGTTTCCCAAGTGTTTCTTCGATCACTTATTAAACTTGCAAAATTATGGTTTCATTATCAAGGATTAGTTGAATTAAACAGAGAATTACTATCCCATTACCAGTTATTTCATGTCCAATGTTCATTTCAAAGTATCAATATTAGAGTCGTTTATGCCCAATTTCCCCGTGTTGCCGTTTCCAGTTCATTTCACATCTCAATTCTACAATATTTCTAAGTCATCAATATTGCATGTCTCAAGTATATTAATAAAATCTTTTTATGACACATGCATGATTTCAGCCCTTTTCGACGCCTATGAAGCGGGGCTAAAGCTCTACTTTTTACTCCCTAGGGAGTAAAAAGTACTTTTTACTCCCTAGGGACTGAAAAGTGACGTCAGAGATGAATAATGAAGATTATGCATCTATGAGCTTGCATTTTATGATTATCAGCCCAGTCACGGTAAAAACTGAGAGGAAATTTTGGTTGCAGTTAATAGAATTTTGCGGTTATTTATGGAAAGTTACCATATATACCTGTAAAATTACCTTAAATTACCATAAATTACCGAAATTTTCCATAAATTTCCGGAAATTTGTAAAAATTAATTTTGCGTATTCCATGGTAAGTTGCCATATTTACCTGTGAAATTACTATAAATTACCGAAATTTTTCATAAATTTCCGGAAATTTATGAAAATTTTCAAAAATGAATTTTAGTGAAGTTACCGTATATACCTGCAAAATTACCATAAATGACCGAAATTTTTCATAAATTTCCGGAAATTCATTGAAATTTTTAAAAATGAATTTTGAGTATTCCATGGTAAGTTAACATATTTACCTGTGAAATTACCATGAGTTACAGAAATTTTTCATAAATTTCCGGAAATTTATGGAAATTTTTCAAAATGAATTTTTGGTTAGTTACCATATTCACCTGTAAAATTACCATAAATGACCGACATTTTTCCTAAATTTCCGGAAATTCATGGAAATTTTTAGAAATGAATTTTGGGTATTCCATGGTAAGATACCATATTTACCAGTAAAATTACCATAAGTTACCAAAATTTTTGGGTAAGTTACCATATTCACCTGTAAAATTACCATAAATTACCGGAATTTTCCATAAATTTCCGGTAATTTATGGAAATTTTCAAAAATGAATTTTCGGTAATCTATAATAAGTCACCATAAATCACCTCTAAAATTACCATAGATTAGATTAACATTAATTTCATGCTTTATTACACAAAATCTAATATGGACTGAAATCACGCGCTCGCCTACGACTTGTACTGAAAAAATACACTCGTCCAAAAAGCACCTCTTCTCCCACTAGGTGCATAATATACTATTCTATTTCCACAGTGTTTTGATAGCTCCTCCCCCTTCCCAAAGTGTCTTCTTTGTACTTTTTCTCTCCCAATTTGCGGTTTTTCAGCTGAATTCCTAAAGTCCAGGCTATCGTAGCCTGGCCAGGCATCTGAACACAGCAAGACTACTTTTCTTATCCCAAGTTTATTGATAGAACTTTCTTTTTTGTATTCGATCTACCCAAGTGTCTTTATAGATCTACCCCACCTGTCTTCCAAGTGTTTTAAGGAGTTTTCCGCAATCCCATTAGTTTCCCAAGTGTTCTTTTTTTATCTCTTATTCAACCTCAAAAATTATGGTTTTATTATCAAGAATTAGTTAATTTGAGAAGAGAATTACTACACCATTACCAGTTATTCCAAGTCCAAAGTTCATTTCAAAGTATCAGTTTTAGTGTATTTTATTCCCCATTTCCCCTTGCTGCCGTTTCCATTTCATTTCTCATCTCAATTTTACAATATTTCTAGGTCATCAACATTTCATGTCTGAAGTGTATGAATAAAATCTTCCCATTTCCCCAGTGTTCGAATAGCTCCTTTTCCTTACCACAGTGTCTTTTGAGCACTTTCCTCGCTCCCCGTTTGCAGTCTTTTAGCTAAATTGGCAAAGTCGAGGCAATCATAGCCTGGCCAGGCACCTGAACGTAACAAGACTACTTTTCTTATCCCCAGTGTATTGATAGAACTTTCCTCTTTTTACCCCATCTCACCAGGTTTCTTCATCGATCCCACCCCATTTGTTTCCCAAGCTCTTTGAGAATTTTTTTCGTTCCTATTTGTTTTCCAAGTGGTTTTTCGATTTCTCATTAAACTTGCAAAATTATGGTTTCATTATCAAGGACTAGTTAATTTTAAAAGAGAATTACTATCCCATTATCAGTTATTCGATGTTCAAATTTGGTTTCAAAGTCTCAGTTTTAGAGTAATGTATGCCTCATTTCCCCTTGTGGCCGTTTCCAGTTGATTTCTCACCTCAATTTTGCAATATTTCTAATTCATCAATATTTCATGTCTCAAGTGTATTAAAAAAATCTTCGAAATTCCCCAGAGTTTCAATAGCTCCTTCCCCATCCCACAGTGTACTTTTGGCACTTTCCCCTTGTACAGTAAGTTGTTAATTTCAATTTCGTTCACAATTTTCGTGATGAAGGCTCATTATCTTAGTATTTGTTTGCGAAACACATAATAAAGTTTGAAAAAATCTGTTTTTCTGGGAAAAAGGCATTATAAAATTCATTATTGGCATAGTTTAAAAAGATTTTGGGAGGAAATAAAAGTTATAAACATATGATAAAAAAACAATAAAATAAGAAAAGTGTAGACAGCGAAAAATCGAACACACAACCTTTCGGCTAAGAACCCTTCATTAAATGGCAATTAGATCCAGTTAGATTTTTAAAATGTGTCTGTTGGTCCTGATGATTTCTAATCGAGACGCCACTTAGGAAACATTTACCACATAGAAAAATCTGAACGCATCTATATGGACGGTTTCCAGATTCGACCTGTTTGGAATTCCAATCAGAAGTTCAGTAAGCATCTGTATGGATCTACATGGACACTCAGAAAGGTGCATTCTGATGTATTGCGTAGTGTGTAAGAAAAGCAGATATATTGTCGAGTTACTTCCAGAGAGCCACAGGCCAGAGTATTATACGTTTTCCTTATGTTTGTTTATATGATTCTTTATATTAACACGAAAATTCCAGTCGGCCCTTTCCACCCCTCAGCCCCGGCCTGGGGCCCCGGTTGGTGCGGATTCGCTGAAAACTCGTTAAGTGAACTTCCATCAGGTGATTCAGCGTTTTTTCTTCGTCTTCGGCAAACTCACCATTATCAAGCCTTATGAGCCTGAGGCGAGCTTCCGGATTTTTCACCAGGATCTTGTGGAGCCTCGCTGTTTCCGGTATGTTTTCCGATTCCTCTCAGAAGCCCCTCCAATCTTCCTGCTTATACTTACTTATATTTTTAGTGTATTCATACTGGGCCGTCTTATAGATTTCCGAGTCCGAAAGTTTTATTTGCCTTATTGCACAACATTCTTGTCTTTCTGCGGAGTCTCTCAAGGTGGGTGTTCCACCATTCTGCTCTTTCCCTAGACTTAATTGTGCTTGGAGGGCAATTGTTCTCATATGATGTTGTCAGAGCTCTTCGCGGAAAATCCGCGGCGTGCACCAACTCATCAATGGTACCATAACTTGTGGGGAATTCCGCAAGCCTCCCTTCGAGTTCCTCTTTATATGAGTCTCAAAGTGTATTTCTGGGGTTTGTGACCTTAGAAACCATCAGTTTTCCTAGGTTTAACCGAAACACGATGTGTTTGTGGTCCGAAAGAGACTCCTCATCGAAGACTCTTCAATCCACTACGCTGCTCCTCAGTGCACCTGAACATAGAGTCAAATCGAGAACCTCACTTCTGTTTTAAGTCTGGAATTTGGAAGTGAATTCCTTGAATTCCATGAATTCATTCAATCAGCCGCTTTCAGCCTGCTACACTCGCATAAAATTGCCAAATATCAAATGGGGTGGAACAATAGTATATGTTGAATTATTATTCCACAATAATTTTTACACTTTTTTACTCCAGGCTCATTTTGTAAATTACGGCAATTTTGTCTAGTTAAACCTGAATTAGTCTCAATTCAGCTAAAGATTATAACTGAAGAATAACAGCGATGCATGAAATAGATTTCCAATGTTTTGATGAGAAAAACAATCACAGGCAAATCAGTTAATTTCTCTCAAAGTTTTGTGTACATGATTTTTGAGTTATTCGTGTTTTGTATGGCTTTTCCAGAAGAATAATATTTCTATATTTATGAACATGACATCGCGATTTTGCAAGTAATAGCCTGTATAATTTGAGCAATATTCCGGAATTTCTTGTAACGCATCTATTGCTGAAGAAGAACCCAACGAAATTATCTATTAAGTTATTTTAAAATCCTGTTTTAACGTAAATCATAATAATGTTGAAACTCACTATTACATTGTATAAAATTATAGACTTGTTTTTGTTTCAATTACAGAGATATTGCTGCATTTGCCAATCATTCGGACTTCTCAAGAAAAAAAAAAAAGGAAATCACAAATTGCATTTTTCATTCGAATTTGAAATTAACGTCAAGACAGGTGGCAACAGCGTGCAGATGCGACTGTTACCAGTAGTGAATTTTCGCAGTACGATAAAGCCATCAGCTGTCATCCCGCGCCAGTTGGTTTCCTCCTCACTTCACGTCTTTACTACACTTTTCCACTCTCAATTTTGAGCTTTTACCGTACTTTTTCCGAAAAACCAGTCTTACTCAATTTCCTGCCACCGCAAAACCCCTTGCAGGGTATAGAACATTTTCAAAGTGTGCTTTGGAAACCTTAGTCCAGATTTATCCAATCTAAAGTGACAATGTTTGAGTGATCCACGAACGCCTTTTTTTTGGACATCGTTCCAACAGCCTTATGTTTGGGGTTATGTCCTCTACGCTGAGACAAAAGCGTGCCGCAAAACTCATACAAGTTATTGTTTGAACAAAATAATATTATGTTAATAAATGTCAAAAACACTCATCTCTTGTGCACAAAAATATTATTTTGTGGAAAAAGTCATAAAAAGCACGACAAACCCGTAACTCGTTCACACAAAACTTGGAGAGAAATCAGCGGATTCGCATTGCTTGTTTCTTTTCATCGGAACATTGAAAAATCTATTTACTTTATCGCCGTTAACCATTCATAATAATCTCTCCTTCAACACATTTGTCTATCATTTGAAACAAGCAAGTTGCGGATCTGTAATCGCGTGAAAGAGCCCAAAAAGTCTTTTTATTCATCGCGTATATCCACGGCTCTTGAA
Organism: Andricus quercusramuli; assembly: GCA_932178445.1. NCBI lineage: Eukaryota > Metazoa > Arthropoda > Insecta > Hymenoptera > Cynipidae > Andricus > Andricus quercusramuli. Next base: position 10,745 of record CAKNXH010057196.1, read on the forward strand.
TTAGTTCCATAATCTTTAAAAGAACTTTTTTTTCTGTTCAGTTGAATTAAAATCCGAAATATCTCTGATCTATACTACATTTTTATCTTAAATGAACAGTTCAGTGCCTTAAATTTCCACAACAGAATTTTAGGAAATATGACAGCATTATATTATTATACAAGCTACGCTGTGATCGCCGTGTCAGGGCTGAATGGTACGTGGGTTAACAAATCCTTTAAAACACTGGCCTGTCACCCTCAGTAGACGCAGACAGTTTGAGGTCACAAAGTAGGTGTGTTAACGGAGACTTAGGGACACCATGTCGAATCCCAGTGTATTTAGTCCCGCCCCCTGCAATCGAGGCTCAGCAGAGGGTGATTATTATTCCCCTAGCTTCCTGTGAGACCAAAACGAGCGAAACACAAAAAATAAAATGAAACAAAAACCATGAGGGCCCGTTACGGGACCCTCTTCTGACACACCGAAAAAGGTGGACGGCACCTCAGCGGGCAGTCCACCACGAGCGGTGCGAACTTCTGACAACGATGGAGACAATCTTGTAGACACGGTAGGAGAACAGCAACGAAGGTACCCCGCAGGGGGCAGGGACTGCGGAAACTTTACCTGGAGCAACTTCTCAGGCTTATCCTGTAGGCAAGAGAAAGAAGGACTCCAGAGAAACTCCTCCAAAAAAGGAGTTGAAACAGCAGAAGGCCCCGGAAACACAGGGCTTCCCTTTCGCGCGGATGGCTACAATGCCCTGGTGAGAGTTGCCGTTGCGTCGGGTTATCCTGAAACCTGTCTAACCAGAACATGTATCGTTGTAATGATTATTAACATGTTAAATAAATTATTCTATTCCTACCGACCCATCTTAATTTATTTTTGGACTAAACTCGCCAAATACCAATATCAGCATTACGACAATTTCTCATGTTCAAATTTTCAATAAGGTGGTAATATATTTTCTCCTGCTTTAATGATAGAACAGATATTTAATTGATCTTCCTTATTTTTGCGCTATTCACAGATACAGTTGAATAGCATTTTCTTATAATGGACTGCCTTCATCATTCTTTAGAACTTCTTGCACTTTCTCAATATCGTGAAGATTATCGTCTCTCGAGATATTATATTGCTGCCCTATAGTTAATGTTTTCCACCAAGTCGAAATCACATCTTTGGCCTGTGACAGAGTTCCACCTTTAACAAAAAAGTTTAATATTAATTGTCAAAAATTGTGTCATATATATATATATATATATATATATATATATA